>JARBWK010000002.1:186471754-186680739 GCA_030556195.1 Anolis apletophallus
GTGAATGGTACGTAGGGAAGGGATCTTAAAAAGGTTGTGGACCTCAGATCGAAGAGATCTCTGGGGAACATATGGGAGTAGACCAGGGGTGCTCATTAGGTAGATCATGATCTACTGGTAGATCACGTAGGGCGTCCTGGTAGATCCCAGGCAGGGGGGGGAGGCTCAGTCCCGCCCCGCAGGCTCCCAACGCCGCCCAGGTGCAGAAGGAGGTTGGACTGGATGGCCCTTGGAGGTCTCCTCCTATTCTAGGAACCCATTGTTATTATTATCAGAGGTTAAATGGCCATCTGTGAGGAATGCTTTGATTGTGTTTTTCCCTTATGGCAGATGGAGGTTGGACTGGATGGCCCTTGGAGGTCTCTAGGAACCTATGGTTATTGTTACTATTAGTAGTAGTAGTAGTAGCAGAGGCTGAATGAATATTATCATCATCATTATTATTAATATATTCAAGGGCAAATTATACTCACATTTAGTTGAATTCAGTCTTAAAATATATTATATGGCTCTCACTGAAATACATTTCCAAATATTTTGCTTTTATATTATATATTAACTCAAACTTCTATCACCGCCACTCCCCTGGGGCTCGGAGCGGTTCACAAGTCTGGCATAACAAAACAATGAGAAACAGACAGACACTACAACATCAAAGAAGGAAAAGGAGGGGAAGGACAGGGATCGGCAATAGGACTGCGGCCATAGGGTGGACCTAAGCAGGCGCCACCTTGCCATCGAAAGAAGGGAGCAAGGGAGGTCTCAAGGAGATCTCTCGTAACTGGCCACAGGTGAATCCGGTGGCTTGGCTTCCTTTGTCCAGAGGTCTGACAGGAAGGATCAGACCTGCTAAGGAAATGTCAGTCTCCAACTTCGGACATGTCCGGTGGAGCTCTCGCTGCTTTATGGCTCTCTGAGTAGTGGGTAGGAAGATCATTTTGACTTGGTTGTTTTAGAAGTAGCTCGCATGCTGAAAAAGTGTGAGCACTCCTGGAGTAGATGGTCCCTCAGGTACACCGGCCCCAGACCATGCAAGACCTTTAAAAGCCCAAAAAATACAACACATGCACAGAACACACACACACACACACACACATATATATACACACACACACACACACACAAAACATATATAGATAGACTGGGCCACAGCAATGTATGGCAGGGACGGCTAGTGTGTGTGTATTATATACACTGTCTGCCATAAAACAACTTGTTTTATATCATGCACTCAAGAGACAAAAACGAAGTAGACTTTGATTAAAAAAAAATAACATACTTGGTTTCCTATCAACTTTCATGTGTTCAGCATACACAGGTACAAAATTTACCAGTCCAGTTTCAGGTATGTTTGAGATAAATTTTTGTGCCATCTGACCAGGACATCTCTTAAAGCAAAACAGCAAGCAAGTGTGTGATCTGAGGTCTGAAGTAGTCTGTCTATCTGTTATAATGCAGAGTGGAAAAGACAGCGTGTTGGCTAACAAATAAACAATAAGAACAAATTCAGAATAGTCAGTTATATAAACAATAATAGAGTCATCTATAGTCCATACACATATATTATAGAAATGGAGTACAAGCATGAAATATACACATATCAAAAGGTAAGTACCAACATAGTATGTATAAGCATAATGGCGGTGAACAAGCTCACGCAGGGGTGAACCGAGACGCCCAGGCTCAGCGGAGGAAAGTCTCTGGTAAATAACAAGGCACAGTCCGGGCCGCCTTCCCAAATAGAGGAAAATGTTCAAAATAATACAAAAGTTCAAGTAAAATCTCACTGGAGTAATGTATTCTATAGGGAAGGTCGTCTTTGGGCCGACAAAAGGATCTCGTGCGCCTTCGTTTCTCCCCCCGTAGGGGCTTTCTCAGGGCCGGGGGCGTGGCCTAAATGGCAAAATCTCGTGAGTGGCGAAGCACTAGAGTTACAATAATACAGATTGATTATAGTATATATAGTAAATACAGAGATATCAAAATATTAATATAAAGACGCTACCGAAAAGGGAACAGCAGGGGTCATTGGGAAAGTATCTTTACACACAGTATAATGCAAAGGAGACAGGCGGGTACATACCAAGGCGTGGAACAACAGGAGCACCGCAGATGGGAGCAGTATCCGTAGATACTGGGCTAAGAGCACCAAGGCTCAGTAAGTTAGCTGTTAAATAGTGGCTGACACAGGTGTCCCGGTTAAACAAGTAATTCACTAACGGATAATTTATCATTTAACCCGTGCGGGGTCTCGCTATTTAGATTTATTATCCATTTATTTTCGAGACGTAATAGGACCCGTTTGATGTCAGAGTGGGGCTGAGGGTGGATGTTCTCAAGTACAATCACAGTTAAGTTATCATATTTGCGGTTGCAGGTCTTGAAATGCATATATAATACGGAATTATAACCGGTATGAAAACGTGACCTGTGTTCACAAATTCTAGTTTTAAGTTCCCTCGTGGATAAACCCATGTAAAAGCCCCCACAACAGCCACAAATTAGGCAATATATTATATTTTTTGAGTTGCAGGTGGCCCAGGTGTTGATCTTATAAATCTTTTTGTTGTAAGGATTTTGAATTTGGGTGAGAGGGGGAATATGTCTACAGATACTACATTTCCCACATTTTTTGTACCATTGGGTAGGGGAATGGGAGGGGGACGGTTATCAAACATGTTGTCTTTCTTCCCCGTCTCTTTGGAAAATTTTGTCTCTGTTGTGGATTACTCTTGCAACAATGGAATTGAACCAAACTTGGCATATTGAACTCTCATTACCAACAGAAAGTACTGAAAGGGTTTGCTTGGGAATTGACCTTGAGTTTGGAAGTTGTAGTTCACCTACACCCAGAGAGCACTCTGGACTCAAACAATGTTATGTTATGTTGTTGTTTGTTTTCTATCCAGAATCACAATGTTGGAAGGAGGCTCACCACTTTTAAGGTCCCTAAAACAGGCATGGGAAAACTTCGGCCCTCTGGGTGCTTTGGACTTCAACTCCCACCATTCCTAACAGCTTGAGGCCCTTCCTGCTTAAATGGCTGAGGGGAGGGAAAGGAAAAGGGCCTGAGGCTGCTAGGAATGGTGGGAGTTGGAGTCCAAAACACCTGGAAGGTCCAAGTTTGCCCATGCCAGCTTTCGACAGAGACCTCTTCCTCCCCCTTCCTCTTCGCGCCCTTTCTTCCTCCTCTTGCTGAACACTTACTTTTTCTTCTACACTGCCGCTTCTGCCGCCATTTTGATCCGAGGGGCAGCGTGAGCATGTTCAGGAGGGGAGGGGGGAGGGAGGAAGACGTGACCCATGCGGGCACTACTGCGCAGACTCGCCCCAGAGCAAAGCGAGCAGAGCGAGGCTGGGAAGAAATGAGCCCGAGTAGAGAAAAAGTGTTTGGCAGGAGGGGAAAGAAAGGGTATTGGAGTCCCAATTTCCCACGGCACACCTGATGCTCACTCACGGCACACTAGTGTGCCATGGCACACTGGTTGGGAAACACTGCCATAGAGTAAAGGAAGCTGCATACCAGAACATACATACAGGAAAGAGTAACAGGATCATGGATAAACATTACTAGAGAAGGCTTGAAGAAGGTTGTCCCAGTACAATACGCACATGTTTTACTAGACGCTCTAGATCAGGCATCCTGAAACTTCGGCCCTACAGCTGTTTTGGTCTCCAACTCCCAGAAGCCCTTGCCTACTTGTTCAATGGCCAGGAATTCTGGGGTTGGAGGCTCAAACAGCTGGACAGCCAGAGTTTGAGAATGCCTGCTCTAGATCCTCCAGTGTGATTCTAGTGTTAGCTTCCTTCAGTCATGCTGGAAGACAGAGATTTCTAGAGAGAATACCTCTGTAGGAATCTCTAGATCCTCCAATTCAATTCTATGTTCAGCTTCTGGTGAGAGTTGAACATGAAACATGCTGGATCTAGAAATTTCTATAGGGGTATTCTCTTAGATTAATAATAGAAATGTATTTATTGTATTTAATTTTCATGGGGGTCCAGTGCCCTTAACCCCAGCAAAATGTGAAGGCTGACTAGTGTGAAACTGCCTGATATCTGGAATATTAGGAATCCCCAGTGGCGCAGTGGATTAAACCCCTGTGCCGGCAGTACTGAAGACCAACAGGTTGCAGGTTCGAATCCGGGGAGAGCATGGATGAGCTCCCTCTATCAGCTCCAGCTCTCCATGCGGGGACATGAGAGAAGCCTCCCACAAGGATGGTAAAACATCAAAACGTTCGGGTGTCCCTGGGCAACATCCTTGCAGATGGCCAATTCTCTCATACCAGAAGCAACTTGCAGTTTCTCAAGTTGCTCCTGACACACACACACACACACACACACACACACACACACACACAAATCTGGAATATTATGTGTATCCTATATTAAGATGGACAGGAAAATTGAGTATCCACCTATATTCCAGATTTTTGGTATAAAGAGAGTATTTCTAACTGATTTATTGATAGGGGTCAAAAATACACTTTAAAGGACCTTGACCTAATATAAGAATAGTCATGTTGGATTAGAGTAAAGGTCCCTCTCTTTGTAGGTGGAGTTGAACCTTGTTTGAATAACTGCATAGGTTAATTATTACTGTACAGTGTGGATTTCTGCCCCTTAATTACATTGAGAGGGCAGCAATGGACCAGCTGCAGACATTCCTGGATGATACAACCTGGCTTGACCCCTTCCAGTCCGGCTTCCGTTCGGGCCATGGGACAGAGACCGTCCTGGTCTCCATCACAGACCTACTCCGATGCCACTTGGATCGAGGCGGATCGGCGCTGCTCGTGTTATTGGACCTCACGGCAGCGTTTGATACTGTCGATTACCAACTCTTGACACACTGCCTGGCAGTGGCAGGGGTGAGGGGGACAGCCCTCAACTGGCTGTCCTCCTTCCTCCAAAACCGCCGGCAGCGAGTGAAGTGGGGAGGGGTGGTCTCCGAGGGCTCCCCTTTACATTGTGGAGTTCCTCAGGGGGCCATCCTCTCCCGCTGTTATTTAACATCTACATGCGACCACTTGCCCAATTGGTACGGAGTTTTGGGCTGGAGTGCCATCAGTACGCTGATGACACCCAGCTCATTCTGAGGATGGACCCCGGGGTGGAATCTGTACCCGATAATTTCCATCTCTGCCTAGAAGCCGTAACTGGATGGCTGCGAGCCAGTAAGTTGAAGGTGAACCCGACGAAGACGGAGATCTTGTGGCTGGGCCACCCGGGGGGGGGGGGTAGAGACCCAGTTGCCGACGTTTGATGGTGTGTAAGCAAAGAGTGTATCAAAAAGGGCTAACAAGCTCGCATGATTGTATTACAAAGAACATGAACAGAATCCCCGCAAAACACATCAAATGAAATTACTGTAGAGAGAGGGGGACTGGGGGTACCCAACCTGAAACTATATCACGAGGCTAGTTGCCTAAATTGGATAAAGGAATGGATACATCTGGGAAACTATAAATTGACCAATTTGGAGGGTCATGACTTAAAATTTGGACTGCATGGATACTTGATGTACGACAAGAAAAAAGTAGATGCAACCTTTAAAAATCACTATGTAAGGAGCTCTCTCATCAGGACCTGGCATAAGTACTCTAACATAATGTATGGGCAAAGGATCCCACTATGGGTATCAGTGAATGAAGCATACGGTATCAAAGAACTGGCGAGCAACAATTGGATAACATACAAAGATACCTTAAGAGGGAGTGAGGGGAACCAGACACTCAAAACAAAGGAGGAACTGGAAAAAGATGGAATACATCTGGGGTGGTTCCCGTATTTACAAATCAGAGAAAAGTTTAGAGAGGACCAGAAAAGGGGATTCATGAATGAAGAGACAGAGTTAGAAAAAAGAATACTTGAGGAAGAAATCAAACCTCTAGGAAAAATTTATAAAGCATTATTAGAAATCGACACAGTAGATAATCAAGAAAGAGAGTACATGGCCAAATGGTCTAGAAATCTAGGCTTTAAGATTCAACCCCAGACGTGGAAAAGTATTTGGTGCAACACAGTTAAGAGATCACTAGCAACTCCTTCAGGGGAGAATTGGGTCAAAATGATCTATCGGTGGTATCTCTCCCCAGAGAAGATAGCTAAAATGTATAGAGCGGCGGATCCAAAATGCTGGAAATGCGGGAACAAAAACGGTACCTTCTTTCATGCATGGTGGACATGCCCCAAGGCGTCCACATATTGGACAATGATACACAGGGAAATACGTAAGATGATCAATTACAAGGTGGAGAAAAAGCCCGAAACCTTTCTACTGGGGATAGGGGGAGAAGCTGCATCTCTTGAGGAAAGGAAAATTTTAGGGATAGGAATAACTGCAGCTAGAATCCTGTACGCAAAGTACTGGAAATCATCGACAACCCCAACGAAAGAAGAGTGGTTCATTAAAGTTATTGAAACAGTACAGATGGATTGGTTAACGGAAAGGATGAGAAACAAAAATAAAAAGGATCAGGAAAGAACGGATTGGGAGGCAATTAGAGGGTACTCTAGAAAGGAGTTTAATATTGACTTGATATTAGACTAAGCCTAAGATATATCGCTCTTATACCCAAATACAGGAATTAAAGAAGAGATCTAGATGGGGGGTAACGAGGAAGGCGAAAAATAAGATGCGGTCTCAGCTCTCCACCCAACTTTGTCTGCGCACACTGTATCACGCTCCACTCCTGGAGCCTGTGTAACCAGGGGAACCATCTCTGGGTTCCCGTGGTAACAGGTTTTTTTTTGTTTTTTTTTTTCCTTTTTTTCTTTCTTTCTTTTCTGTATGTCAATTGTTATATTCTTCTTTTTTTTCTGTTTTTAATCTTCTGAAAATCAATAAAGAATTTTAAAAAAAAAATGAAATTACTGTATTAGCACATATCAGGTGATACTATATACGTGAGCTGGTTCAAAATACGAACAGTATAGGCGGAAGCATTCCCTCGTCTCTCACATAAACAGAGTCATATTGCATAGTATATACAGTCAATCACACAGTTGTAGCATATGTTCGTAATACAATAGGCAAACCTCCGTGAATGACTGGAGGCAGTCCTGGAGAGGCGATAGTCGAAGGAGGGGTCCTCTCCAGGACTGCCTCCAGTCATTCACGGAGGTTTGCCTATTGTATTACGAACATATGCTACAACTGTGTGATTGACTGTATATACTATGCAATATGACTCTGTTTATGTGAGAGACGAGGGAATGCTTCCGCCTATACTGTTTGTATTTTGAACCAGCTCACGTATATAGTATCACCTGATATGTGCTAATACAGTAATTTCATTTGATGTGTTTTGCGGGGATTCTGTTCATGTTCTTTGTAATACAATCATGCGAGCTTGTTAGCCCTTTTTGATACACCCTTTGCTTACGTGTTGTTGATAAGCACACTCCCCCCTCCTTTGCATTTAGACGTTTGATGGTGTGGGACTTCGCCCACAGCCCCTAGTTAAGAGCCTTGGGGTCCAGCTGGACACCCAACTGTCGATGAAAGCGCAGATTGCCTGCGCTTGCAAGACAGCGTTCTACCATCTGCGGCAGGCGAAACGTCTGGCTCCTTACCTCTCCCGCTGCGACCTGGCCACGGTGATCCAAGCCACGGTCATCTCGAGGCTCGATTACTGTAATGCGCTGTACATTGGCCCAGGGCCGGCCTGACCTTTTCCAGGAGGGTAGGCAAAGAAAACCCCCCCCCCCCCCCGGCCGTTGCTTCACTCGGTCCCGCCTCCGCCGCTGCCTCCGCCGCGCCGCCTTTGCACTGTCAAGCCGGCCCCATGCACCGGCTGCGGCGCGCCTCCCAACGCACAGACATTTCTGCGCATGTGCGAATGTCCGCTGGGTCCCGAGCGCACCTGCGGCTTTGGAGCCAGCGCGCAGGCGTGCTCAGGACCCAGCGGACCTTTGCGCATGCGCAGAAATGTCCGTGCTTGGGGAGGCGCGCCGCCGCCGGCGTGGTGGGCCGGCTGTGCAGCGGCGGCAGAGGTGGAGGCGAGGTGGCGGCGGAGCAGGTGGCGCGGCGGCCCCCTCCCAGCCAGTGACACCCCGCCCAGCCGGTCGCGCCCTCACGCGGCCGCTTACATTGCGGAATTGCAAAGGCCGGCTCTGCATTGGCCTACCCTTGTCAGCGATCCGGAAACTTAAGCTTGTGCAGAACGCAGCAGCGCCTGCTGTCGGGAGCCCCAAGATCTGCGCATGTGACCCCACTCCTGCGTGCATTGCACTGGCTTCCTATTGAATTCCGGGTCTCCTTCAAGGTGTTAGTTCTAACTTTCAAGGCCTTATATGGTTTGGGGCCAGTGTACCTGAGGGAGCGTCTTACCCCATACAAACCCAGAAGATCACTGCGCTCAGAGGGGCTTAATCTACTAGAGGTCCCTAGTATTAAGATCTGTAGGCTGTCGAGCACCCGGCAGAGAGCATTTACAGTGGCCGCTCCGACCCTCTGGAACTCTCTGCCGGAGGAGATACGAGCACTACGGGGTTTGTTGGCTTTCCGCAAGTCTGTGAAGACTTGGTTATATAGGCAGGCATTTGGTCCCGACTGATGCCTCCTATAGCTTGCCAGCTGCCAACATACCGTCCTCCCATGTATTGCTTCTGCATATTGTTGCTTGCCAGGATCAGTTGTGGGGAGTTATTTGTTATTTGTTTTATTGATGCTTTATTGATTTTATGTTGTAAACCGCTCTGGGCTCCAGAGAGAGCGGTCTACCAAATCGAATTTATAAATAAATAAATAAATAAATTTTAAATTTGAGCAGGAAAATAACACCAATAGAATATATGCTCCTGGCATAGAATGGTTTACTGCTTTGTAAACACAAATTTGGAAATACAGAATTTTGGAGCTCTCAATCTTGCTTGTTTAAGCTATACTGTGTAAACCATCAGACAAATAGAATTTCCTCCAATAAAAAAGCATGATACTGTGGAAGAGGATCTGCAGAAGAGCTGGTTGTAAAGAGTCTTATTTCTATAGATTAGTAGTGTATTTATCTTGGAAGGAACTTCATTACAGCTAGCAGCATTCCAAAGAAGTTAACTGTCATAAAAAATTATAGATGTCTAGAAGCAACTTCCATAGAAGTGATGTATATAGAAGCAGAAAGGTATATGTACTAGAGAGAATTACGGTAGATGGACAGTTAGAGTTCACAATTCCTGCTGATTTTGCACTACAAGGATGGAGAGTGTTTGATAGAGCACCCAACTGAACACTTCTATCTTTATCATTTGTGTTCCAAGTCCCTGTGTCTTTTGGATGTTAAGAGTCAAACTTTACAAATAGCAAAACACAGGAAATATGCAAAGGGATCTTGTAGCCCCTTAAAGACAAACTGAGATGACAAAACCAGTAGCATAAACATTTGTAACTTATGGGTTGCTGTGACTTACCGAGCAGTATGGCCATGGTTCAGAGGCATTCTCTCCTGACGTTTTGCCCACATCTATGACAGGCATTTTAGAGGTTAAGGGGTCTGTTGGAAACTAGGCAAGTGAGGTTTATATATCTGTGGAATGTCCAGGGTTTGTAACTTATTCTGCCAACTTCATTCTCCCTGTCCCTTTGCCTATTGATATTCCAGCCTAACATAGCTATGCCTTTGAAGGCCATAACGAGATTACAGGTGTTGCTACAACAAAACCTGCTTGTGTGTGGGATGGTTTTATGGTACGAGAGCTAGTATGGTGTAGAGATTTAAGTGTTGAGCCATGAATCTGGGGATCAGTGTTCAATCCCCACTTGACCATAAAAAAATGAGTGTCTTTGGACAAGTCACACACGCTCAGCTTCATAGGAAGGTAATTATAACCTCTGAACAAACCTAATAATAATAACAACAACTTTATTTTTATATCCTGCCTCCATCTCCCCAAGGGACTTGGGGAAGCTTACAAAGGGACATGCCCAGTAAGCACAAAGTTAAAAACCTTGCTAAAATAAAACTTGGTACGTTCACCTCCGGGCCACCACTTAAAGGGAAACAGCAGGGAAAATTTATGATTATAAAACCAGCCATATTGAACAGCTGAGTAAGCTTTAGTTTAAATACTAGCTATAATACTCTTCCTGTGTGCTCTCTCTTGTTTCCGGTGCTGTTATGCCAAAAACCTCATATTTCTGAAATTGTGACACTTGTATGATTACATTTCCTCTTGTAAATTACTGTGGAGAAAAATGACTATCCTTCCCCTTGATTTAATAAGAATATGATATGTCATTAATCTCTGAAAAGCATCCAGCAGTTATTTCACTGGGCCCAAATGTTAGGTAAAAATGAGGTTTTTATATAACACTCCATAATAAAATCTGCACTTCCATAATCCTTAAGAAAGCTTAACTTTTCAAAGTTACAATAATAAGTAGCATAGATTGGAAAAGCTGTATTTGTCATGCTTATAGGCAGAAAAGAAGTATGTGATTTGAATAAATAAACCATAATTCTAAATTTATTTCATGAAGCAAAATGTAATTAAAACTATCATAAGAAAATTAAGCATGCCATTTATACTAAAATTTAGTTTTCTTGTTTAAAAATTTGACATTTATAGAATACAAAACAATTGGTAAGATTGGAGAGGGAACCTTTTCTGATGTTCTGAAGGTCCAAAGTCTGAAAGGTGGACAGTATTATGCATGCAAACAAATGAAACAACACTTTGAAAGGTAAGTAAAGCTGCATTTCGTATGGTTGTTAAAAAAAATGCAACTATCACATTTAAATATTTCTTTAATTTTCATGAACATTTTATTTAAAACGGGATTCTGAATATTACAAGTGTAATAGTAAAATGCTGTGGATGTCTTTGAAGAAGAGGCATGTTGCAATCATGACTTTTCTTCATACTGAGCTTGTCCGACATGACTATATACATACAAACGTGTCCTTCTTGATCACGAAGGACAGTAACAGAAACCATATGTTACATAAATTGGTTAGTACATTAAAATATTCCTTTGAAATATCACTTCTATCAGAAGTGAGAGAAATAATGGCTACAAATAATGCCCTCCCTGTGAATAGATTCCAGCCTCCATGCCATTGAGAACTACTATTAAACATTTTTAAAATCATAAAAAGCCTCCAGTGCAGTAGGAGAAGCTTTTAGAGAAGCAGGATCATTAGAAGTTCCTAGTGTACTCAAACAACCATGGGTATGCATCTCAGATGACTTCGAGAGTTATAGCCTGTATGTGCTGTGTAAAGATCATGTTGAATTTGGGTGGATATAAGAATGTCTAAAGAGAGAATTATAACCTTGCTGTAGCCTGATATTTTCATTGTTAACTCTTTTTTAGTATTGACCATGTGAACAATCTGAGGGAAATACAAGCCTTAAGGCGACTGAATCCACACCCAAATATCCTTATATTGCATGAAGTGATTTTGTAAGTCTACATGAGTTCTTTCCTTTTGCAACCTTGACTATTTTTCTCTTGAATTTATGTACGAGTATTTAATGGCTATTTATCTTTCCCAACAAGTCTTAATCTGAATAAAACTAATTTAAAGTAAGATTCTCTCTATTTTCTTTTGGAATGATGAAATTCAATCTCTTCTTTAAATTGTTAATTACCTGACCATTATTAAAGTCATTAGAGAAATGTATCTTGATTATTTTACTTTGTATATTTAAATTTCTCACTTGCTATTGAGTTGTTTTAAAAGTACATTCTGATGTTGTCTACTAGATTGTTTATTATTTGAAGTGCTTTATTATGTTATGTTTCACAGGCATTGAATGTTTACCAATCTTTTGTTGTACACTGCCCTGAATCTCTTTTCGGAGATAGGGTGGTATAGAAATAAAGTTGTTATTATTATTATTATTATTATTATTATTGCACTTGTACCCCCAAGATAGGAGGAACCATAGTGGTATGGAAAATTTGGAAATGCTGAGACTGTATTTCTTTAACATGATATCCCTCATTTTGATGAATCAACATTTTCTACAGAGGCCATGTGTACATATGTTAAAAAAGAAATCAGTTTTATTCCACCCACACCAGAATAAAACAGTGGTATCAAAATGGAAACACCAATAGCATAAGAAAAAGCAGTTAGAGGTCCAAGAATGAAAGTGTTGCATTGGTAATTATGGAGGGCCATTTTATGCCATGTTCCCAAAGATGAGCAATTTATACTATAATACCAAATCTAGCATTTATAGTACTATAATATAATATCTGGGGGGTTTTGTGTGAGAGAACATGTCCAACCTCCCCCCCCCCCAACAAGATTATTAAAGCCGTTACTTTACTTTATTTCATAATGTTAAATTAAAATATACTTTTTTCCTTTAGCGACAAAAGATCTGGTGCTCTTGCATTAATATGTGAACTTATGGACAAGAACATTTATGAACTGATAAAAGGTATGTAGATTATGCTCTCTCCAGAAGAATCCTTTTGTCACATTTCATGTATTCAATTATGCAGAAGTGTCGTTAAATGTTGAATACATCCCAAAATAATAAATAGAACATAGTAATGATCATATGGTGCTTGTAGCTGCGGAAAAACCTTACATGGACCGACACAATATCTCTTATTGGAAGTAGACTGTTTCCTTTGTGTGCTGGTCAGTATTTCCTTTGTAATATATGAAGGAAAGCAGATAAAGGGATTAGAATACAGAGATGATACTTCCATGTGGAAAATGGTATTTTTCTGGGCAATAGCTCCCAAAATATTCCAGCCAGAATACTCAGTTATAGTCCAAAAGGGTAAGATTTTCCAGGTTCTTGTAATAAGATCTAGTCTGGCTTCTATTCTCTTACTCATTATGATTAAGACAAAACTATGTAACATTTGGAGTGGTCTGGTGTGAAGTAGTTCTTCCACGAGTGTTGCACCTCAGACTCGGCCAGCCCCTCCTAGATCACACACACACAGGCAGATGCAATAATGTTCTTTTATTTAGAATAAAGGATAAAGAATAGTAAAAGGAAATAAGAATAAAGCAATCCCAAAATACTCCAATTTGAGTTCTGTAGCTGTAAGCCAAAGCGGCTTAAATCCCAAAGAAAGCAAAGTTCCAAAGCAAGGCAAACTGCTCTGGCGGTCAAATGTGGTACTTGAGGCAAACCGCAACGGTGGTCACATGAACTTGAATCCGGACCGCTCGGCGGCCGGCGTGAACTTGGAGACTTGGACGTGAGACGTGATCAAGCTAAACGTGGCTTCAGGTCTGACCAGAAGCCCAGGAGCACAGACTAATAAGGAAGCTAGTCTCGATGGGCCCATCTCACCCCCTTCCTTAGATTCCACCATTTCCTAGAAGCTCTGATGTTTGCCCTTCTATCAAACACCGGCTTGTTAGCCGGCCCAGCTGCACCGCTATCAGAATAAGAAACAGGAAACTCCTCTTATCCGGAATGCCCATCTGGGAAGGGAGTAGACACTCTCTCTTGGGAACCAAGGCCACCAGGCCTCTCATAATCCGATGCAGAATCCTCTTCCATGGAATCCTCAGTAAAGTCATCTGCAGTCCTATATCCCTCTAGCCTTTCATCATCCCATTGCAAACTCTCGTTTGGAGACCCATACCCATCTGGCCATTCGTCATCTTCAAACTGCCCCTGATCAGCTGGGACCTGATCCTGATCAGCTGGGGGCCCCCGGTGCCTGATTCTGACCACTGGGCTGACCAGGCTGGAGCACCACAACTAGTGTGGAAAAAAATAGTTAAAAGACCTCTGGTCTATTTTTTTGCTTTAACAGTGATAGAGACAGAACCAGTGAAATCACATCTGCAACATTATGGTACACATTACTAAAGCCAGGTTAAAAAATCAGAAAAGTCAAACTCCACTGAAAGCCAACTGAAATAAATGTTTTTGCTGCCTGTCTGAAAAATAATCAGAGATGTCCCAGTCTAACATATTTTAGGAGCTAGGCATGTTGGTTCTGTAGCAATGCACAATGCAAAAAAAAAGCAATACTTTTATTGGCCAACCAAGTATGTTAAGCATACTGACTGCTGCATTTTCCACCAATGCTAGAAAATACAAATGGTACCACAATTCATATGTAGAAAATCTCTTAACAACGTTCAAAAATTGGCCAATGGCAAGCTATCTTGAAGTTACCTTTTATATTAAATTCCCATATTTTCATTTGATTATTCCAAATTCTAGAGAGAAAAAAGCCATTGCCTGAAAAGAGGATAATGAGTTATATGTTCCAGTTATTCAAGTCTCTTGATCACATGCACAGGTAGGACAGCTGTTTTCCTTCTGCATCTTTCTCTCACTCTTTCCCCAAATGTATTGCTAACTGTGCTAGTATGTGGAGAGTCCCATTTGTCCATCTAAGATGCTGCATAAACACATGGAGGAAGCTTGGGGTAGAAGAGGGAAGAGATGTTTTCCTTCCAGGTAGTTTTTCACAGCACATCAGTTGCCTTTTTTTGGGAAATCCTCCAGCCTTCAGGGATGGCTTTATAAGGGAAATGTGAAAAAGGATTGATGCAATGTGTTATTTGTGTATGGGGTTATTAAGTTTTAAAAAGTTTAATGGATTTAAATTGTATTTATGTCTATTGTTTCTAGTTATTTTATGTTATGTTTTATATGGTTTGTATAATGAGGCACTGAATTTTTGCCTAGATGTATGTTGTATGCCACTATGAGTCCCCTGAGGTGTGAGAAGAGCAGGATAGAAATGAAGCAAATAAATAAATGCTATTTTGGAATGACAATGGTGGTAAAGAAGGGGAAGAACTGTAAATCACTCCCATCTTGGCTTATTCACTTTCCTCTCCAATCCTCTTTTGGTATAGGAATGGAATATTTCACAGAGACGTGAAACCAGAGAATATATTAATAAAGGTAAGAATTCTGTTATCAAGTTGTGCTGATTGAATGAACTTCATACGGTTTTCTTATGCAAGGAATGCTCAGAGTTGGTTTTGCCATTTCTTTCCTCTGAAGTGCAGCCTGTAGCATTTTAATTTCATTATACTCTCTCTCTTTCTCCGAATACCATAAGAACCCAAGGAAGCATATAGGGAAAATATAGAATAATAAGAATAATCTTATAAGACTATAATTGTTTTAAATTATTTTGCGGATTGAAATGAGTTAAAAAGGAAGAAAAGAGTAAAATAAAGGGCATTTTAAAAAATAAAGCAGTTAGACTCCATCATAAAAGTTAAAACATGGTAGTTTTTCGTTGATTCCAGAATTCACCCAGTACCGCATCACCTCCAATTGGTCCTCCAAAGGGAAGGAATTCCACCATCAGGTTTCAACAATTGAGAAGGTCCTAAAACTCATTTTTATTTTAGGTCCAGGATTAAAAAGTACATTTTGCTTCTAATCTCATAATTTTGTGATCAACAAGATTCAGATGTCTCTGCTTTTCAATTTAGGATGCTCAACTCTTTTTAGTTTCTGTTGGCAAAGAAAAATAAGGTATCTTCTATCAACTACGCCAATCTGTTTTAATTCATTCATTTTTCTTGCAGCTCTCTGAAGTGGTAGTGTTCAAATCCATATTCACGTCTTCCAAATACTGTAGATGCAAGCTTGAGTTCAGTTGTTAGTCCAAAATTGAATTAATTGCACTTAAGTGTTGACCTAATCAAATTTCCGTAGATTCAGGGGGGCTGCTTTAGTTGGGATTAAGATTTGAATAGATGCTATTGCACATACAGTTAGTTCAGAAGTAATGCATGCCCCAAGCATTAACAAAACGAGAGGGAAGGAAGGATTACTTCCGATGTCCAGTTTATTGATTAATTATGTATGTATGTATGTATTTAAAATACTTCTTTATCAGATCCCAGCCCAGAAGGGCTTCCGAGGCAACAAATAACAGTTACAGTAATACAAAGATCATTTTAAAACATTCAAACACTGTTATTTTTAAAGTAGCTTTTAAATTTTATCTGAATGCCTTTTCATTTAAGATGTAAAACTTACATTATTGCAGCAGGACCGTCTGAAATTAGGGGATTTTGGATCCTGTAGGAGCATACATTCCAGACAGCCATATACAGAATACATCTCTACACGCTGGTACAGGGCGCCTGAATGTCTTCTAACAGATGGCTACTACAGCTACAAAATGGACATCTGGAGTGCTGGCTGTGTGTTTTATGAAATTGCAAGGTACATTATTTATCTGTGAAGAATAGTCTGACCTTTTCAATGGCAGACGTCCACACTGAGATCAGGCTTGTGCAGATGTTAGAACTATTCAGACATGATAAACACCGAGGAGAAGCTGCACTCTGGTACAGCACATGCTTAGTGTGGAAAAGACTCCAGATTCAGTGTCTGGTACCACTAATAGCGCAGCCTTAAGGGCACATAATCGAGAACTTTTGCTAGTTAACAAACATTACTGGGCTGTGTGAATGTATGGATTGAATCAGTAAAATAGTTTCAGATATTTTACCTTTTTTCCTCTTTTTTTGTAGGGGGCAACCTCTTTCATGTCACTGAAATCATTTTCTTATAGTTCCTTCTTCTTTGATGCTTTTCCATTTTAAAAAATGCTAAACTCAACAAAGGAGGGGGCATGTTCCAGAAGCATTCTCTCCTGATGTTTTGCCCACATCTATGGCAGGCATCCTCACAGGTTGTGAGGTCTGTTGGAAACTAGGCAAGTGGCTTGCAGCTGCAAGGCTATTCAGTGCTAATGAAGGTGGCCAATTGCAACATTCACACTTGCCTCAAGCCGACAAGAGTTATTTCTCCCACCCTGGACATTCCACAGATACATAAATTTCACTTGCCTAGTTTCCAACATACCTCACAACCTCTGAGGATGCCTGCCATAGATGTGGGGAAAACGTCAAGAGAGAATGCTTCTGGAACATAGCCATACAGCCTGGAAAACTCACAGCAACCCAAGATGACAACCACCACTAACATTATTGTTAAAATGTTGTGGTAACTGCGTAATACTAGTTAAGATTGAAAATGAACAGTTCTCTTTACAACAAAAGCTTAAATTTGTCTACTGGTGTGTAATTTTCACTACTTACCAGTACAATTCCTGATTTTGTTTCTAGTTTCCACCCTCTTTTCCCTGGATCTAACGAACTGGACCAAATATCAAAAATCCATGAAATTATAGGTACTCCCCCCATGAAGGTTCTTCATAAATTTAAGCAGTAAGTATAACGTAGCTTCTCAATTCTAACAGTGCATTCAATCGGTCATTAAGATAATATAAAGTTTCTGTTTTATATTATCTACCAGCTTATAGATGCATTAGGCTTTGAAATTTAGTGCAGTCTGTGCCCTACTTCATCAGAGTTCATTGTATAGTCATACAAGAGATTGGGGTCATTTTATGAATATATTAGATTATTTGGCATCTACTTTTCTATTTAAAGATAAGCTTTGAGTTTGCTTCATTGCAGAGGTGTGCTGTAACTAGCAAGAGTCATTTCTGCTCAAAGCTCTTGAGACGAGATGGCATCTGTAACCCCTTTCTAGTTTTTAGCAGATATACATCCTGTTTCCACTTCACTGATTCCATTCTCTACTTATATACCTTAAATCAGGGCTTCTTAAACTTTTTCTACACAACCCTTTCTGCCAGAGAAAGTCTTGCATGACTTCAGGCATATAGGTATATAAACAAAATAGGTATAAAGATCAAAAAGTAGTTGATAATATCTGGAGACCAGTTTTGATTACTAAGTTTTAAAAGATTCCTGCCATGGCTCTGTTTAGGTAAAAGATTCACTTGTATGTATCACAGAAACCACCACCATTATTCCTATTTACTCAGGTTGCTTACCAGTTAAAACAAAAGTGGCCAAAAGCCCACAGCAAACAAAAAGTTTAAAATGTAGTTAAACTATCAAGAAAGTAAAACCAGTTGAAGCCATAAATCAATTTTATTTATTTTGTATCAAAAGCATTGCCTAAATAAGCATAAAACAGATAAAAATAGAAGGAGCACAAGCGGCTAAATATTTTTTGATGGGCAACAGTGACCATATTGTCTGTAGCTTTAAGCAATTCTTCCTCTGCACGTTGTGGGCAAGCTTACAGATGCAGAGTTATTTGTTCTGCTCCACAGTTGCACAAGGTGGAGGATCTTTTAGGTAGTGCCATTTTGCCAGGTTGCCTTTTGATCTGCCCATTCCACTCTGAGTCTGTTCAGGGACTTCCAAGGCCATAAATCAATAAAAGAACTCAACAATTAGGAAATGTAGCATATTATGCAAGGCCTGTTCTTCCTAAACAGCCATGTCCTCAAAAGCCTGCCAAAACAAAAAGGTCTTTACTTGCTTGTGGAAAGTGTAAGGGAACCTGCCTAGATTTCCTCAGTGGAGTGACAATGCTGTTAATACTCTGAATTCTAAAGGTGAACTATTTTATTTTTGTCAAGCCTGCATCATCTCACCATGTTATCAGTAGCAGATGAAGAACCTAATCCAGACTTGATTTCTTCTTTCTTACATGTGTATTTACCCATAATAAGAATACATTTTGAAGGAAATGATTGTACAGTGCCTTTTCTGATGTTAAAAAAGTACTTTAATTGAAATTAGATGGAATGGGGAAAGGCTTTTTAAATGTATTTATTGTATTTGTGTTTGACAATTTTATTTTAAATTATGATGTTTTAGATTTTAAAAGTTAGCATTGAATACTTGTGTTTGTGGGTCTGAGTCCCGGTGAGAAGGTCGGGGTATAAAGGTTTTTAATAATAATAATAATAATAATGCTTGGGGTAACTTCACAACCTTGAAAGAGTGTAGTGGTTTAATGAAGAACAAATGTGTCTTCAACTATGAAGGTTTGTTTTATAAACTCTAGTGTTTCTCTTCCTCATCTAATAAAAGCTCTTTTGCTGGCTTAATGCAGGTCCAGAGTGATGAGCTTTGATTTTCCAGCAAGAAAAGGGAAAGGAATCTCTCCATTTATGCCTAGTCTATCCAATAAGAGCCTTTCACTTATATATGCAATGATACAATATGATCCTGATGAGAGAATTTGTGCCCACGATGCATTACTGCATCCTTACTTCAAAGAACTGAGGTAAGCTGAGTCCCAGATGTTTGACAGGAACAAAACAATTAACCTGGATTTGGAAACAATTCCAACCTTTCAGTAGGAGTGTGACTACTATTTATAGCATCTAAACAAAAATGTAACTCACAAGTTCTAGGTAGTTAACAGCTATATTTTAATTAATTAGTATAACTGGGAAACTGACCATGTTATGTTGATTTGACTCTCCAGCCGATATGAATGAATTTCTCAATGTTTGTATTTTGTCTGGATTTGCACTGAACAGGTGGGCAGAGACACAGGCCATGCGCAGAAAAATGAGATTAGTAGAAAATCCATTAGAAAGAGAGTCCCTCAGCTTTCGGCGTATTGCAAAGGAGGATCAAAGGCAGGTAATCTTTAAATCAAAGACAAATAAATCTATTTAACTAGTGCTGTTTTGACTTGCAACAGAATAGTCCTGTGTCAGATTTGATTAACAGAACCAGACAGGTGAAACATGTTTTAAGATTCTTGCATCAGAGGCTTCCCTGATTTGTGAGGATTTTTGCTATATCCTAACATTGCCTGTCTAAGTACGATACATAGGTTCAACAAGGCTTTGCAAAAATACACTGGCATAATTATAGGCTGCAATAACTCAATAGTGTAGTGTGGTAGCATAGTGTTCAGTCTTTTGAAGTAACCATGTAACAGCATGCAATGAAGCCACACTTGAATACGTTACTCACACATTTTCTGGAGATTATTATCTGAGCAAATTTGAACTTGTACCCATGCTAATATAACCAATATTCATGAATCACAGAATTATTCCAGGGGCACCAACAAATCACCCATTTACTAGTTCCTAAAACAGATTTTATGGAGGTGGCAGAATCCTTAGGTGGGAATGACCATATTCTTCTGGGGTTGTTATACAGTAGAAGGGAGAAATCAAGCATAGTGAGACATAATATCTAGACTTTAAGAAAGCTGACTTCAGTAAAAAAAATTAGGGGAAAACCAGCTACAATCACGTAGTCAAGAACACTAAAAGAGAATTCATAATGGGAAAGTACTTCTTAAAAGTGAAATATCAAAGGCACGATTTCAAACAGTTCCAATTAGGAGGAAAAATGGGAATATTGGGGTTGGAGAAACCAAGATGGATGACAAAAGAAGTTTAAATTGAGCTAACATTTAAGAGGCATGCACAAGAAAAGGGAAAAATTGCCATAGAGGAATTCTAACTAATAATGTGTGTAGGAAGAAAATCTGAAAAGCAATGTACATAATGATCTCGGACTTGCTAGAGAGATTGAAAACAATGAAAAGCAAAAGAAAACCGAAGGAGATGGTAGAGTCACTGTATGGAAATGACAAAATACCAACAGGGCAGAGAAAAGGCAGAATTACTCAACACGTTTCCTTAGTCTTTTGCCAAAAGGAAAACAGTGCTTAACAAAGGGGAAATGGAGCAGATGATGCAAGTGGTGAAATGCATCACAGAATTCATTAAAAAAACTAATACAGGAATACCTGGCAACTCTAAATGAATTCAAGTCTCCAGGACCTGTATTAAAAGAACTGGAAGAAGTAATCACAGAATCTGTGGCAGTAATCTTTGAGAATTCCCAGAGAACAGGAGAGGTCTCATCTTCAAAAAGTAGGGAAAAGAAGACCCAAACAATTACCATCCAGTCAGCCAGATATCAATTCAAGAAAAGATTTACATCATTAAACATGTAGTATGTAAGACCTATAATCTCTAAATGTCAACATGATAGTGTTACAAGCATGGTAGAAGAAAGGAAAGCTATGGATATAGCATACTTTGATTTCAGTATGGCCTTTGGCTAGGTTCCATGATATTATTGCAAACCAGCTAGTAAGATGTGGGCTACACAATACTACAGTTAGGTGAATTTGTATTTCAAAAGCTAAACACCAATGTCTCCTCTTCATCCTGGAGAGAAGTGACCAGTGGGGTGCTCCAGGAAGTCTGTCCTAGGTCTTGTGATATTCAACATCTTTATCAATGATTTGGACAATAGAATAGAAGCCATGCTTTTCAAATCTGCAGATGACACCAAATTGAGAGAGCTACTTAATACCTCGCAGGACAAGATCAAAATCCAAAATTACCTTAGTAGATTGGAAAGCTAACAAAATAAATTTCAACAGAAGGATAAGGTACTACATTTAGGCAGAATAAATTAAATGCACGCATATAGGACAGGTGACACCCGGATTGCCAACAATACATTGAAAGGGATCTAGTAGAAGACCACAAGCTGAACAAGAGTCAAAAGTGTGATGTAGCAATTTAAAAATCCAATCCAATTTTAGCCTACAACAATGCGCATCTGTTTTCTACATCAAAGGAAGTGATAGTGCCATTGTATTCTGCTTTGGTCAAATTTAACCTGGAATACTGTGTCCAATTCTGGGCACCGCAATCCAAGGATATTGACAAGCTAGATCTTGTCCAGAGGAGGCCTACAAAGATGGTTTAAAAAATGGAAACCATGCCATATTAAAAGCAGTTTTGAGATCTGTATACATTTCGCTTGGAAAAGTGAAGGTAATGAGAACATTTCAAAGACTATCCTACTGAACATGAAGCTAGCTTGTCTGCTGCTCTAAAGATTAGGACACAGAGCAATGGATTTGAACTTTAAACATTGGGAAAGATGTACTGATGGTATGAGCTGTTTGACACTGAAATATGCTGCTTTGGAGTGTGGAGTTTCCTCCTTTGGAGATTTTTAAACAAAGGCTGGAAGGCCATCTGTCAAGAGTGCTTTGATTCTGTATTCCTGTAGGAATATTGGGGTTGGATTGGATTTTATTTATTATTTATTTACTTTATTTATATTCCGCTCTTCTCACCCCGAAGGGGACTCAGAGCGGATTACAGGTACACATACTTAGCAGACAATCCCTGCCATTTCAACATACACAGTACACACATATAGATGAAAAGAGGCAAATTCTGGCCACCAGGGGGAGCTGACGCACTCATCTCTCAGTGTTCCCAGCATCCCTTGTTGTTCCTTCTGCATTCCTCAGCGTTCCTGGAGTTGTTTAATGGCCTCATAATTCAGTCAAAATTTGCCTCCCCACTTAATGTGGTACCTTAATCTCCTACTTGACAGATGCAACTGTCTTTCGGGCTGCAAAGGTCAACAGCAGGCTACACTTAAAGGTTGAGCACCCACCTCGACCTGGGCAGGCCTCAAACGTCAGAGAGATCTTATGCAGCTGACACTTAGCCAGCTGCGCCACATTCCCGGTGGATATCCCTTGTCACTTCCAACTCTATTATTCAAATTGAGTCTGTTTCAGGCTTAGTTGGAATGTTTGTTCCTCTTCTAAAATTATGGCAGTGAAGCATACGGATTTGTTTTCCTGTTGCCCACTTTTGGGCATGGACATGTTTTTCTTCATTAGGCTTTTACTAATCTATTTGAAAATAGTTTTTTCTAAAATATATTAAATAACATAGGGGAGCTGCAAGTAATTTAAAAAAGAAAATTGCTATTCCAGGAAATATTCTGTCCAACAGAAAGAAGTATTGGGGATGTTTAAACAGGCTTGGGAACCACATGCCAAGCCAGTGCTGCAGTCAACCTTCCCCTGCTTCAAAAATATTGGAATGACTAGATGTATTTGTATATTGGAATGACTAGATGTTCCTGCTTTGATCTAAGTGCATGTCAAGACTACTATGCATATTTTAGTTTCATTATGACATGACACATGCATGTATCCATGAGGTGGAAGTATTTGCACATATGCAGACTAGCATGGGCAGCAGCATAGGACCATATGTGAACGGTATCAGACATTTGGCATACCAAAGTGCTAATTCTGTAAAAAAAAAATGAACCTGTGCTTTTATATTTCAAAAAGAACTTTTTTAGGCAAACCCAAGAGTATCCATTGGGACTTCATGGACTTCCCTATGCAGTAGAGTTGCCAAAAGTGACAGTCCCTGCAGTCAACAACTTGACTTCTTACTCTAATCCTACATTTCAGTCAATTTTTACCCTCCCAGCAACCGACAGACAAGTCCAGTTGTTGCAGCCTATAACATATTTTGGGACACACCACAAGGTAATTTTGCCTTGTCAGATTGCATATAATTTTACAGAGGCAAATTACAGGCCATTGTAACTTCTATTGTCTCTTCAACAGTCTGAAAAACAGAAAGAATTTAAATCTCCTGTGAAACAGTACCATTTGCCTGCTCTGGACCGAAGAGGTGGAGGATACTGATGGACCAAGAATCCCTTGTGCTCTCCATATTCTTTAAAAGGTACACCAATGGCAAGTGCCTTATATCCTCACATGCTGCATCAAGACATTCCATTCCTTTGGGACTTGTGTTTTGGGGTTTTTTTAGGAGCCAAATGTAAAAGCACCATTTTTGTAGCTCAGAATGCACCTTGATTCTTTTTAATCTCCCAATATACAAAAGTTTTGTTTCCTTTTAAGTGAACCATATATTTAATTGTGCTGCATTGTTAGAATGGTTTTGTTACAATTTTTATATTAAATGTTATATTGTCTTTATGACATGTTAAAATGGTATTTGTATTTTTTAAAAACATTACTGTAGAGGTGTTCGTGTACTTCGCCTTCTTTGATAAGTCGTTTGGTCGTTTTGACATTTGAGCCTGCTTATTATCGTCTGGTATGTGTCACACTATCAACTTCGAATGTAATCATGCAGATAGACTTTCCGAAGTTATATATGTAAAAAAGCAGATTGTTTCTGCATAGATTTCTAATGGCACAGTTGAATAATAGTTGGTAACATTTTCCTGTAGTACGATAGTTTGAACACTGAAAGCAAGTTTTGTACTTCAGACATTTTGGGTGACATTATGCATTTGTGCTAGAAGACCCACTAATATATTAAAGTAATCTTGGGGCAGAAATAGTTTCCTGTAAAGACATTATTTTTTAATCCAAAGACATGGCCATGTTAGTCTGGAATATCAGAATGTAAAGGGACCTTGTAGCAGTTTTGATACTCAAGAAGTTGGCAGCATAAACTTTAGTAGACTTTCGTATGCAGACTTTGTCCATGAAAGGTTATGTTACCAACTTCATTCTCTAAATTAGCCTCTAATACAGTGGTTCTCAACCTGTGGGTCCCCAGGTGTTTTGGCCTACAACTCCCAGAAATCTCAGCCAGTTTCCCAGCTGTTAGGAATTCTGGGAGTTGAGGGCCAAAACATCTGAGGACCTACAGGTTGAGAACCACTGCTCTAAAGTGCTACAAAAGACCCCTTTTCCATAATGATTTTTAAAGTTGACCTTCCAGAGTTACCAACAAAAAAGCCTTTAGATTCATTTTTTAGAAGTCTACATTTTGAAAAGACGCCATCAATATTGGATAAGATTGTGCTCTTTGGAAAAGATATCCTTTTCCAAAGTGAATTCTTGGTGAAAAAGATAGTGTGATTTAAAAAAAAATTAATGATACAAAGCAGTTCATCAGATAACGCTGCATTGACTGGTTCTTATATTCAGCAACAGAAACCTAAGAAGAGAAAACCTGTCAAAAATCATGACCATACGATTTTTCCAGACCAAAAAATGAGCAGTCAGACAGATGATATAATAGGCAAACTCTTACCTTGTAACTTGGAGGCTTCAGGGGCACATTTTGCAGAAAAGCTGTAGGCAAATTAAAGGAGTCTGCTCATGCAAATCTCACAGTACAGAAATAATGTGTTTTTCTGTGCATGAAGAAACAATTATCTCAAAGTGACATTTGGGTAAAGCTGCAAGATGCTACTATGAGTCAAATTCAGATTTGCCGTTAGGCAAACAGAAGCTCTTGTATATGTATGCGAAGGACTGAAAGCCAGTGGAGAATCCATTGTTAGAAAGCGTTTTGGTTTTTTTTATTCCCGTCTTTCTCCCCTCCACAACTGTTCTGACCATCCAGAGCAGATTGAGGGAGGCGCTTCGTGGTGTAGATGATGAAAAATGCTTCTCCACCCTCCTTCCTCCAGCACCATGGCCTGTTCACACAGAGCAATATGAATAATGGGCATAAAAACGTCAGAGGCTTCTATTCTTGCAACCAAGAGCTAAAAATATAAGTAGTTTCAAGCAAAGCATTTACAAACACCAGCATTTTTAAAGTTTATTCATTTAATCCAAAATGTCAGACACATGGCATATGTCTATGTACCAAAAACTGAAAAGAATTTAATTTTGGAAAAGTCATATTTTTAGGATTACATTCTGTGACTAGAAATTCCGTTAAACCTTTACAAAGGCTAGCATTTTAGGCAATATTTGTCCCCAGCCTCCTCATACAACTGCCTTTTGACATATCACACTTTAGATAAAGTAGGTGCTTTGAGGAATGGATACACATTCCTTGTTAGAAGGAATTGTGTCTCAAGACAGATTACGAATACTAAATTGTATGTGATGATTTGAGACAACTGCTCATGAAGCCTCTTGAGGCACTGCCTGCTGAAGTACATTGAAACACAGAAAAGTTACTTTTGAGTGGATAGCTATGCGAACTCACCTGTTATCCGAATATTGCAAAATAACCCAGAACCTTGTATTTAAGTAATATGTAGGCTAGTGATTACATTAAGTTGGGAGTCAGACTTCATTCTTCCCACCGGAAAAATAGATGGAAGTGACTACTACTTCCTGGGGACCATACAGAGCCAATGGTTGGATGGTGCAAATGGAACTGAAGCAACATAGCAGCAAATATTTCTACCATCCCCAAAATACCGAAGGGTTCAGATATCTTCAGTGATAGACAGGCTCACCCACAAAACCTGGATTTAGGATAGCTTGCTGCAAACTGAAATAATCTCTTTAATCTTTTGTTTCTTTCGCATTTTAACAGGCAAGAAAGAGGGATGTCAAAAGTGGTTTCCCCAGTGCAAACCTATTAAAATGTCTTGATTGCAATTTAGAAACATCATTTGGGTATATTCAAAGATAATATGCAAGGGTTGCTTACCTATAACCGTATTTCTTCCGAGTGGTAGTCTGTAAAATTTGCATATATGGGTTTCACTGCACATGTACAGATTTTCAGAACATTCTAGAGCATTATCATTGAAACATTTCGGCAGAGGCCCCGCACACACTCCTCAAGTACTATAGAAGCCTGTGGTGGGGCTGAGCCTTAGTTCCTGGCTAGATTGCAGCCGAGGTGTCGAGGATGACACAAGAGGGGGGGGGGATGGGGGCTGTACAAATTTCAGACTACCACTTGAAAAAATATAGTTACAGGTAAGCAACACTTCCTACTTCTTCGTGGAGTCTGTGAACATATGGGTGACTGACAAGCTACTAATCTTGGAGCTAGGTCATGCCACACAGGAGAACAGAACTGCCCTGCTGAAGGCGATGTCCTTCTTTGCAAGATGTCCAGTTTGTAGTGTGCAGCAAATGAGGGTGCTGTCCATGTTGCTGCTCTGCAAATGTTTTCAATAGGAACACCTCGTAAGAATGCCCAAGAGGTGGACACCGATCTGGTTGAGTGTGCGGCCACATGTTGTGGCGGGTCTTGACCTCTCAGCTGGTAGGCAAGGCAGATTGTCAAGATGATCCAAGCCAGGCGTTGGGAGGAAACTGGTAGCCCCCAAGCGTATTTCTGATATTTAAGGAAGAGTCTCAGGGATTTTCTGTCAGGAGCTGTTCTGTCTGCATAGAATGCCAAAGCCCTCTTAACATCCAAGGAGTGGAGGGCCACTTCCAGAGTTGAAGACGGCTTCGGAAAGAAGGTAGGTAGAGTGATGTCTTGGCACATATGAAAATGTAGTATCACCTTAGGGGAGAAAGTCACATTCGTTCAAATAACTACTTTGTCCTCATAGAATTGGATGTAAGTGGCATCTGCCTGGAGGGCAGCAAGTTCACTGGCTCCTCTGGCCGATATGATGACCACCAGGAATGCGGTCTTCCAAGAAAGGTGAGAAAAATCATTAGAAGCCATTGACTTGAGTGGCGGTTTCTAAAGTTGTGACAGAACAAGTTCCAGGCTCCAGGCCGGCAGGGGCAGGGAGTTCGGTGGATGGACGTTTTTGTAGCCCTTAAGAAATACTTGTGTCAACAGATCCTGGAAAAGGGATAGTTGTTCCATCTTCTTGCTATACCAGGAAAGCGCCACAAAATAAACTTGATAGAAGACAGGGAGAGGCTCCTCGTAGAGAGGTATACCAAGAATTAGTACCGTGGAAGTTGGGGCTATGAAGGGGTTTTTGAAGTGAGAGCATTTGTAGTTATATGCTCTTTTGGTAGAGGCCTTTTGGGGCTGCTTGGATTATTTGTTGGACTCAATCAGAGGGGTGGCCTGTGGTCTGGTCCTCCATGCTGTTAGGCAGAGGGATGTCACATTGGAATGACAAATGAGGCTGTTCTGAATTGTGATGTGATCAGGGCTGGATCTCAGGCAGAGGTGCTCGCCCTTCAACGGCCACAGGAAAGGGGAGAACCAGGGTTGCCGTGGCCACCGTGGGGCAATTAGAATGCAATCTGCATTGTCTGAGATCAGTTTCACCACTGCCTTAGTTCTCAGGGGCAGAGATGGGAATGCATAAAGCAATCCTGGTGTCCATGTGAACACCCGCGGGACAAATGAGGGCAAAGCCTTGCACAGAATTGGGTGCATTGGTTGTTTGATGGTGTGGCAAAGAGGTCCACCCATGGGTGGCCTCAGCATTGAGTGAGGAATTGAAACTCCCTGTGGTGGAGGTGGCACTCAGTTGTTTGCCTTTGTTCTGCTCAAGGAGTCTGCTGTATGTTCCCCTCTCTAGGGAGATGGATTGCCATCAGCTGGATGTTCCCTTGGATACACCACTCTCAAATCCGAATTGTGATGGATAGGAGGGTCCGGGAGTGGGTTCCTCCTTGTTCATGTTATGTTTCACAGCTGTGTTGTCAGTTATCAGCTGGATATGGTCTGTGACCAAATGCAAGAACCCTTGGAAGGTCTTCTCTACTGCTATCAGCTCGAAGGCATTCATTTGATTCTCCTGTTCCCATGGGGACCAGCGTCCATGGATTGTTAGTCCTTGGAGGTGGATCTCTTTGTCCACCAATACAGGGATCGAAGTAGTGATGGTGGTGGGTGTAATCTGATGTTCTGATGCTTGAGGAGTAGGTCAACTACTCGGAAGAACCAGTTTTGTAGTTTCACAGCCCCAGTCAAGTGAATTCGGTGATGGCGGTCCTGGATGCCATGTGGCCTAAGATGAATTGGATGGTCCAAGCAGATGTATGGCCTCGAATTTGAAGCCTGGTGACGTTGGCTCAGAGATTACAGAAGTGGTCCTCTGAAAGGTAGGCCTTCTGTGTTGTAGAGTTTATGACAGCACCGATGAAGCACAGGCGATAGATGGGACTTCTCCCAATTGACAACAAGGCCCAGTGCCTGCAGGAGAAACTAAGTGTATTGAATGTCGGGCTGCAGTTGATCCCGGGAGTCGGCACTCAGGAGCCAGTCATGAATGTATGGGAAAATTATAATCCCTTGCTATCAAAGGTAATCCACCACCTCAGCCATTAATTTGATGAATATATGGGGAGCGGTTGAGAGACTAAATGGCAGGACATTGAAAAAAATAGAAATGGTGTCCTACAACAAAATTAAGGAATCTGTGGTGGTACTGTCTAATGGCAATGTGGAAATATGTGTCATGGAGGTCCACCATCACTAGCCATGCTTTCTTGATGAACAAAAAAAATGGTAGAGTGACCATGAAGAACTTGTGCATTCTGATGAAACAATTAATACTGCACAGATCCAGGATAGGGTATAGCCCTCCATCTCTTTTAGGGACTATAAAGTAATTGGAGAAAAAACATTGTTCCACCCAGTATGAGGGTATAGTGGAGATGGCTCCCTTGTCAAGGAGGGTGTCCACCTACTCACAGAGAACTAGTGGGGGGTGAGTGATGTGGACTCTCCCGATGGGTGAGCATGGATTTTTACTATGTCATAACATCTCCTGACTACATCAGCACCCAGGCCTCCATTGTTATCTCTTCCCAGATTTTGAGGAATGGGGATACCATATTGTGATAGTCAGCTCCATGGGGGAGTTGGTGTCCAAGTAATCGTCCCAAGAAGGAGATGGCAATGACAAAACCGATGGGGGAAGCACGAACTGGGGAAACTGTAGAATGAACCAGGGAAACTGGAGAGCTATCAGTGGAGCTGTGGCTAAAAAATGCACTTGTCAAATGGCTTGGTTCTGCTGTACTGAGCCTTGAAAGGGAGTGGTGCTTACCTGATCCCAGGTGTGGAGGATTGCAGTCTTTGCCTACCCTTGTAGGATGGGGGACTGAGGCATCTGCATTGGTGGTAAGAGTCTCCATCACTGCTTCTGGGAGTCCCCATCGCTGCTTTTGGAAGTCAGACAGGGTCAACATCCGAAGCCAGGCATGGAGTCATAAGTGTTTTTGGCAAGCTCGTTTCGTAAGCTTGCTAGTGAGCAAGCTTCCTGCTTGAAAGCCTTGGCTACTGCTTGTTCGCTTGTGGGGAACATGTCCAGGTATGGTGCAATCTTGTCCCATATGAAGTTTTGGTACACACTCATAGACGCCATAGTGCACCATGTTTTAACTGTATATTGTGGCTGCCAATCTGTAAGCCGCCTTGAGTCGCCTTCAGGCTTGAGAAGGGCAAGATAAAAATAAATAAATAAATAAATTTGTGCATAGAGGCAAGCTGCAAGTAAAACTTTTTGTCATGTCAAGCTTTTTTCCTTCCCTCTCTGAAAGTGAGATTTGGTTTCTTGGGAGATACATAGTTGAGTTTCAGTGACTAAAAACTTAGCTTTGGATTGTTTGGCCAACCAGGAAGCTGAAGATATAGGCCTTCTGCTGTTTTGGGAGTGGCCGGGACCAAGGCAGGAAGCACCCCAGATGTTTTAATTAATTGGAGCAAGTAAGGTAGTGAGGGCAATATTGTAGTTGTAGAGGTTTGCTGCTCCGAGGAAGGAAAGCAGGGGTCATCTATCACTGTTGTGGGCTGTGCGTGGGCAAATTGAGGGTCCCTGCCATTCTGATGAGAGCTGAGACGTTTTATAAATCCTCTGAGAGGAGCTCGGGGTCCACATGCTGCCCAGGTGTTGGGGGAGCAGCTTCCTCCATATCAGACTCAGTGTGATCACACTCCTCTTTGCCTTCCTGTTGGGGAGAGCAGAGGTCGGCTGGGGCCGGGCCACACAATTGGACTGAGCAGGAGTTGTTGCAGAAGCTACTGCAGATTGAAGTGCGAGACTTTGGGAGGATGAGAGACCGTGGCAGTCGGGACCTATGGGCGTCTCGATCCCAAGTCGAGGATGGGTTCCCTGTTGTGGTAATAATCCGCATGGTAGCATCTGTCATACCTTGCATAAGCAGGGGGAGGCGGAAGGTATGCAGAATAGCCATAGCCTGGGTATGGATAATAGGCATGTGGGTCAGGTGACCGTGACGAATAGTACTAAAATGCTTTAGGTGTGCTGCAGGACCGTGAGGTCCAAGAATCTGCTAATGGCGAGTGGCATTGGTACCATAGGGAGTGGCAGTCATCTTGGTGGCATTTGCTGAGTGGATCCGGAGATCACAGTATCGAAGGAGGGTGGCGTTTGCTGAGGTGATCTCGAGCCCTCGGTACTGACAGAGGACACATTTCTCCATGAGTGGCACAACCACATTCAGTTAGGGAGTGAGCAAGGCCTTGGGACTGACAATACTCTCCAGGCTAGTGCAATGACTCAAGTTCCTCCAACTCAAGCTGAGGCCAGTCAGGTGGGGAGGCACCTCCAGTGAGAAGGGGATCAGTGGCTCCTGATTGTGATCCTCTGCCCCATTTTGGGAGAGATTTGTGTTCTAGACGAGGAGGGCTCAAAGGAAGCATGCCAGTGAGTTGTCTTATTTAGTTCTCCTTTGACCTTCTTTAGATTTTGTCCCTGGATGGGGCTGTTGCCCTCTTTTTTACCACCAAGTGATTGTTGGCCGAGGCCTGGAGCACCATCCCGTTTTGTGAGGGGACCAGCTCTTGTGCTCCTGAGACAGGGACAGCGGCTTGGAAGCTGGGTGGCCACACCTTTTCCTGAGCCAATGCCTGTTCATAAATGGCTTTTAAGCAAGTTTCTCTATTGTAGTGAGACTGGGGAGCAAAGGTTTGAAAAATTTGGCAGGCCTGGACACATGGCTCTCCCCTAGGCAGAGGAGGCACATACTGTGCCCATTGGAATATGGGGAGTGTATGCCTGCAGGCTTCACATTTTTAAAAGAAGACAGTAGTAGACATTGCTAGGCTATGGGCTGGCCTGATCGCATCATCAAGCAGTCAGAGGTCGGAATCGGAGAAAGTCACATCATTGGAGCAAATCTGATACGTCAGAAGTGGGGAGATTCACATTGTTGGAGCCAGAGTCCGATAGGTCCGGAGTGGGGAGAGTTGCGAAGTCAGAGTCAATCCAGTATGTAAGTATTAAGTTATCTAGTAGTCAATGGAGAACCTGAGGTCAACTCTCCATTGATTACCCATTGGAGAAAGATACAATGCTACTAGAAGACGTCCCTAACAGCTGCAGATCGCGGTGAAAAAAAGGAAGTGAGACTCAGCCCTGCCCACGTTTCAATGATAAAGCTCTAGAGTTTTCTGAAAAGCAGCGTATGCACAGTGAAACCCATATGTGCAATTTTCACAGATCCCACGAAGAAGAAATACTTACATGTTTCTGAAACATGGTGTTCAAAATGGGATTCATTCCCATGTAATGAAGATGATCTTAGAAATTTATACCTTTTGAGTTTTGGGTCCAGCAAAGAAGCATAAATAGCTGTACACTGTTAAGACTGAAAACAAAATACCATATGTGGGATTCACAGTTGACCACGATGGAAATTTTTCTTTTCGACAGCAATGTCAAGAGTTCAGGGCAGCCCTCCCACCCCCACCCCCAGTTACACAGCTGTGTTTAGGCAATGGACTGAGATGGAGGAAAAGGAGAAACAAGTTTCCATCCCATGAAGAAGTCGCAAACTAAGGCACATACTTTTGCTGAAAGTCAAACCGATAGCATTTTTGGTATTGTAATCCCCATATTTCTTGCTTTTCTTCCATCAAAAATACTGGACTTTACAATTTTTAGGATGTTCAAATATTTTAAATAGTAAATAATCAAGCAGTGGGTTGTGTAGATTTTCAAGTCTATCTCCCCACACAAGGTATCTGTTTTTCTTTAAAACACTGTTTACTTTGACACATTATTCTGTATTGTTGATGCATTTTGCAGAATGTGTAGCACACATATGTATTAACAGTTATTTTAAACCAATACCTGAAGTTACCTACTGCCATTAAAATATGCTAAACTATATATTCCTAATATACGAAAACAGCTAGTAGCAATGTTAAATAACCACCATTTATTTTTTTAAACTTAGACATATCTTAGAAATTAGTGTAGTGTTTCAAAGCATAGAGATGGAAGAAAAATAAAACTTCATTTAGAATAAAGTGCAGGGGTAAATCCAGTCTCAATAGGTAGTGAATCTGACCTGAGTATTTTTCAAACGGAGTATATCTTTCACAGGGATTAAACCATGTCCATACCAAAAATATTACATTCAAAAAGTTACATCAAAGTTGATTTAATTTAAACAGAACATAAACAAAACCGTATATTCAAGATAGTTTAATTTTTTTCTGAATTAGAAATATCACTTTCTTAAATGATAAAATTACTAGTGTAATGACTGATTCTTCCCCAATCACTGAATTACATTATATACATATATAATACAGACTGATTGTAGCTGAAAACATTATTAAAATAAAATGTTTAATAGATACAAAGGATCTCTTATTTCAGTAACATAGCTTTAGAAGGTGTCCAAACACCCATTTTAAAGTAATTCTCTATTAGCATTAAGCTATTTAAGTGCAAACAATCTTTTTAGAAAAAAAACAAACACCTACAATTGCAGCATCCATCTTCCTGAATTACATTTGCGAAGTCAGAAAGGAATGACTTTCATTTCCCATGATAGCATTCCAGGCTAACCATCTCTGGATTTTTTAAAAAATCAGTGCAAAAAAACTCAACAGTGAATTTCTAATTTATAACACCATTATACTTCGATTTAAGAAACATTTTTATTTTACACGCATATGTGTATGTTACGTATATGATTCAATTACAGTGAGAAGTATAAAGAAACGGGAAAAAAGTTTTACTATTTTTAAATTGCGGCACCAAAAGAAGCATTTTTAAAGCAAAATTCTTCTTTGGATGAGTGGCCTAAAAATATTAGCTTTTAAAAAAGAGTTCATTACATTATTATTATTTTGTAGTAAAACACTATGTGATTCACATAACTCCCAAGTTTACACTCTGCCTTTAAGAATTTGTGGTGTTTTCTGGCTCAACGGCAGCTCCAGATTCGATTGCCATTACTTCTTGTTCTGTGTTCAAAGATTTGCTAGCAGGAGTGTGATGGCTATACTACAGTTCCACTTGGAGAATTGGCCTGGTTTTGAGATGGCAATAAACCCTGCAAACAAAGCAATTTACATTAATCCAGCAAGAGAACCCAACATTTAGTTTTCTAAACAGTAATGCTTGTAGAATTTTAGCAGATGGCATAATTGTCTATTGAATGTATTAACTGGTAATCACACTATTTGAAAGCCTTGCAATAATTATGTCACTCAATCATATAGCTTTGCTTAAAAGTAGCTTCTAATATTTAGCACATCATTAGGATTTGAAGAGAGGAAAAGTTGTATTCTTTTGCAACAAAAACAATCCAATGGTCCTTTGGAATCTAAGCTGTGTGTTAAGTTTTTCTATGGACTACAGTTCACCCCAGATGTCTGAAGTATCCTCAACCTGATAAAAAGAGCAGTAATCCATCAAGTGATTTAAGTCTGGTTTGTGTTTTTATTGTTATTTTTCTTTATCAATGACCCCATAACACCAGGGAAAGGCCAATGAGCTACAGGCTGTGTTTAAATCTCGATTAGGAAGATGAAAAATTCTTTCCAAATTACTGGTGTTATTTGCCGCAAACATGAAGTATACCAGTTTTTCCAGATTGAGCGACATAGATTTCCACATGTCACCTAAAATAGCAATCTCAAGTTTTTCTCAGATTCCTTGTATATATACCCAGGTCAGTTTGACCTTTTTCTTGAATATAAAACTGCTTCTAGAAAATATGAGTAACAATCAAGACTTCCCAACTTGAAGAGAACTACTCAGAAAGTATTGTGTGTCATTTGTTTCTGACAACTTATGGAAAATCCCATGGAAGGGAGTATCTCCTTGTGAGGAATTTACTTTTAACTAGATCTCCTTCTGACCTCAAAGGTTATATAAGAACTGTAGTCACAGTCCACAGTTCCTAATTAATGTATTTAGGCTTTTAGTTTTAAATGGGGAGCTCCTAGCTCTATCAGCTGTTTTGTTTTCACTATACAACTTTAAGCAGCAACTGTGGCTTATTGCCAAGCTTGTCAAAACAACCTTTAGGGTTGAGTAGCAATTGAGTATCACCGTCTTGCGAGCCATTGCATTTCACCTTAGAATTTACTAAAAAACAGACTTGTTCTAAGCATCTAGAGAAGGAAAGCCTTCCAATATTTTCCAAATTGTTTTTCTTACCTTCACATCCAGCAAGTTATGTTGGTCAAGCTCAAGAACCAAGCCTGTTTGTAATGCAGAATTAATTACATCCAAGAGTCTACAGGAGCTCTTTCTGGCTCTGACCTAAACACTGAGCTAGAACAAAAGCAGACTTCCTAATCTTGAACTTAGGAAGATGTACAAGGAGTCCCTGTATTGGAAAAGGTAAGTCACTAGAACAGGCCTGGGCAAACTTTGGCCCTCCGGGTGTTTTGGACTTCAGCTCCCACAATTTCTAACCCCATTCCTTTTCCCCTCAGAAAGGGTCCTGAGGCTGTTAGGAATTGTGGGAGTTGAATTCCTAAACACTGGAGGGTCAAAGTTTACCCAGGCCTGCTCTAGAACCTGCTTTACCATTTTGTCCCTTGAAAACCTCTACACCAGGGGTGCTCACACTTTTTCAGCATGCAAGCTACTCTTAAAGCAACCAAGTCCAAAAGATCTACCTGCCCCCGCCGCTGCGCGCTCTTGCCACCGCGCATGCTCCTTCTGGTGTTTTCCGCCCACGCAGCGCTTCGTCCGCCTACGGGGCATTGCAGAAAGGAGAAAGCACGAGGCGGGGCATTCAGAGGGAGCGCTCCGCCCTGCCTGTCTCGCTGGCAACAGGCTGCACAGCTGCTTCTGGATGAGAGGCAGGGCGCTCCCTCCAGAGGCCCCGCCTCATGCTTCCTTCTTCCTGCAATGCCCCGGTGAAAGAAGCACTGTGAGAGCGGAAGCCAGCAGCAGGAGCGTGCGGGTATGCGCGTGCATGGCAGGAGCGCCCCATCCGGCTGGTGAGGCCCGAAGATCACCTGGAAGAGGCCGAAGATCTACTAGTAGCTCCCGAGCTACCTAATGAGCACCCCTGCTCTACAGAGTTTTGTTCAGTTTCTTGCAGAGGCAAAGTCATGACACAAACTCTACATGCATTAAAATTTAATCCACACTAATAATTTTAGATCCATATAGTCAAGAACTGTTGTTAAGTTCTCCATTTCCATAATACTGTAACCAAGAACTTATTCAGTTGTGATGGAGCAGAACAGTCTTTGCAAAACTCCCAGCACAAGCTGGCTATATCTCTGCCTAATTCTTTCCTCAAATTATTGATTCTGTGGGTCTCTGGAGTCAAAGCAATTTACAAGGGTTGGCTTGGGACATGGGCAGTTGTTGAAGTCAAACCATAGACTCCATAGAACAAGCCATTCAGGAAAGAAGCAGCCATAGATGAATTGGACCTGTGCCAGGAGATCCACACTGAACGCCTGTTTTCTCCTCAGGCAGCAGTGAGCAAGTGTAGTAAGTGGCCAGTTTTGCCCACTGTCATTTGTTGCTGCTCTTCCTCACACAAGGAGCTGCCTCACACAAGGAAAATTGCATGAGAAATGAGAAAGCGGAAGACAAGCAGCAGTAGCTATATACATTATAATAACCTTCATGAGGTCAGGCAAAAAGAGAGGCTGCTTAATTCACACTATGATTCAAACCTCGCTGTGTTGTATTTGTGTATATCATGCTGAAAGCTTTGGCTGTTAAGCAACTCACATAGTGGCATGTTGTTTTTACAGGACAACCCATTGTGGTAAAAATATAGGTTATTTCCTGTGGTATTTTATTCTATAATTTATTGTTATGGAAGATATGCAGGACCATCATAATGAAACTTTCTCTGCTCACCCTGAGTTGTTCTTGGGTTTCATCCAGCACAAAGCTCTGTAGGTTTCCCCAGAGCTCTGCAGCAGGCTTCTGGGTGCATAGGATGGGCATCACTGAGGAGTTTTCCCTACTCTACTGTTCCATGACCAATGATCCTCATTAGACCAATGATTCTCACTAGGCCAACCGTTCCCATACTCACTCACTCACTCACTCACTCACTCTCTCTCTCTCTCTCTCTCTCTCTCTCTAAGACAATACCTACGCAAAACACAAAACAGCAAAAACAAAAATGCCTTGCTTGACTAGTTCACAAGTCCAAATGATTTATCTCATCCAACACCAACTAACTATATGAAAGTAGCTGTTCCAATGGCTTCCAGGGACCAGGAGAGAGAGAGATATGGTAGTGCAGTACTAAATTCAGTTTTCAGTACCAGTATATCAGTGATTCTCAAACTATGCTCCTCCAGGTGTTTTGGACTTCAGTTCCCACAATTTCTAGTAGCTGGTAAGCTAAAGGCCAAAACACCTGCAGGAGTGTTCAGCTACATCTATACAAACGCAGTGCTGAACAAAAAACATTCATATATGGCCGTATCTTCAAATAATCATCCTAAGTGCCAGAGCGGCCAGGAAGGATAGTTTCCAATTCTCTCTCTGGAAACAATCCTGAAATATTGGTAAGAAGCATCATCTCGCAAGTGCACAAAACCTGTGTATTATCTTTTTATGTGCCAGTTGCAAATCTGTTCAGTCCATTAGTGCCTTCCATTTTTAAGTCAAATTTCTGCACCAAGGGATACAAAATTTTATGACTGGACCAGTTGATGAAATGTGTGTTTTCCAGATTAGCATTGTGTTCTGTTTCTCACATGTATCAGAAGCAACAAGGAATTCTAGCAATGAACACAATCAAAATCATTTCACTCAACTGCTCCGATTTCTTAGAATTTCCAGGTTTGGTCACCTCCTCATACTGAATCTCTGCATGTTACAAGATTTTTAAAGAGTACAATGGAGAACATTCCTTGTAATGTATGCAATACTGTAATATTTTGATGTTTGTGACCCTGCAGAATAAGATTCCCCGAGTATTCCTATTGGGAGCTTCTCCCAGCTAGACTACCAGAAATCATTTAGAAAAAGTTTGTTTCTAGGATTAAATCTGGGACCCTCTGTCGCTTAGTAGAAAGAAGCTGCCAGTGACTACTATTAGTGCCATAGCAATTATTAAAGTTTACATTTTCAAAAGTAATTTTATATGAAGCAAATCAGTTAATTTTGCAGAACGTTATAATACTTTTTGTTGCAATTATGTGCTTTGGGAGAGACAAGATGTAGCTGAACAAATACACAGAGATTCAAAGCCATCAGAAACCTGGATGTCTAGCTAATTCTTGTACCTCTATAACCTTAAGTATCTGGTGTGTAGTCAGACAGCTGTATGACTAATTTGTTAGCCAAATAGCTAAATATACTATAATCCATATGGAAAACCTTGCAATGCGATGTCTGTTGTATGAAAGTGAAATTTAACAAGGCCTTTAGTGCATTTCATCCTTTAAATGCTTTGAATGTTCTGTTGAATCCAAGTCTTAACATATTTTGTATTGGTCATATAGTATAATGGTTTCATCTGCGCCTGGATTATACTGTCCTGTGAATTCCTGAGATGCAGAATTTAAAATAAATGATTTTTTTATTCCAGTGCTGGTAGTTTCTTTTTAAAATATTTTAAAAGTATTAAATATTGGATAAGTTTGATAAATTATATTTAAAAATAGCAAACATATTCCAGTTGCCCTCAAGGGTTATGGAAAATTCTATTTCTTCCCACACTAACAACATTTCTGGAAATTCTACATCTTTATGCAAGCTACCTAAACACTCTTATTTAGTTGTCTTAAATGTTTCTTTCAAAACAAAAGTGTGTGATGTGGGCAATTGCAAAGATGAAAATACACATTTTTAAACTGAGAAGAGGGCAACTTTTTCACCAGCTTTTGCTGTGTACCTTCAAGACCTTTCTGACTCAAAAGTGAACCATTAAGGAGGTTTCTTGGCAAAATTAATTCAGTGGGGATTGCCTTTAACTTCCTCAGAAGCCAAGAGAGTGTGACTTGCAGAAAGTCATCCAGCGGGTTTCCATAGCTGAGTGGGGTTTTGAACCCTGTTCTCCAGAACCATTGTCCAACGCTCAAACTACTGTACCACCCTGGCTCCTTTTATCAGCTTGTTATATCAAAGGTACATTAATATTCTGTCGCAAATAAGATTTTGTCATATTCTCAAAAATGTGGAACTAGAACCCCCTTTTTTGAAGTTCCTCTCCCTCGTTATTTATAACTATAACTTTGAGGCATTTCAATGGTGCAATAACAATATGGGGGGAAATCTCACAACTGATATTGACTGAGAACTCCTTCAAATTGATTTGCTTTAAAAGACATCTATATTGTTAACCCTCAAAGGTTAACTAGAAAACTGAAGATACAAACCATCAGTTAAGCTGCTATACTGCAAAATAAGCTGAAACCACTGTTATACTTGACTTTTGTTAGATTATTTCTCCTACTCTTCCTAAAATGTCTAAATTGGAGCACTAAAATCTTCCTTAGGCTCTACCAGTGGGCAGCACCAGAGGTGAGAATAACGAATGACACCCCCATCAACTAAGATTAAATCTTCGACATTTTGCTTTCTTCTTTCTAGTTGTACACTCCAGAGCTTACATATCAGTAGCAGTTGCTGGACTTATATTGTTGGATAAAACACAGAAGAACAGACTTGGTGTTTCCTTAGCATGCTCAAAATATTTCAAAAACCAGATGGGCTTCACTTATGCAACTTTCCTTGGTTAACACATATATGCAAATTTTAGCTTTCACCCAGTAGAATGAAAAGGTTTCTATTCTTTATATGTGAGCTATTACACCAAGATCTAAAGATTTCCACTTTAGCAGAACTCAGAAGCACAGTAATATTTATAGTAACTGTCTTTTTTTCCTTTGAAGTAGTTCTCCAAGCTCATCCAGTGACCAAGATTAGAGACCACCCATTTAAGAATTAAAACTGACGATGCAACAGAGAATTTCCATATACTGTTGCTGAAGCTTGAACTGAGGCTCATTTGAAAATAGAAATGGCTCGGCTCCTGTCACAGGGTAAAGGCCACACAACTGAATCAAACAGCAGCACCCATGAGCTCTTCAGGAGGAATGTCCTTTGGCTCCCTGCACAGTTTGTGTATTTCAATGCAGTTTCCCTGCACTGAAAACATACACTTTTAATTCCTACAGTCCCAAGAGACAAGTACAGGCAGTCCCCAAGTTATGAACAAGATACCCTGTTCAGAAGATTTCACCTCACTTTCTGTCCCTGTAATAATTGGATTTTGAAAAATTTGAGTTGTTGTGGAAACGAGGATTGGTTAGAAAGCCTCAGCTGAGACACCTGCTCCCCATGACAATTCTCTCAGGAGTGAATTTCCCTTCCTAGAGGAAAATTTATTTCACTTCCTGTTGTCTCACCCTTGTTCTTAACTATGAGTAGTTTGTGAGATATTTATAATTTGAAGACTAACTGTATTAGAAAAATAACAGGGAATGCTTTTAATTTAAGTAAAATTTGAATTCTTCCTTTGAAGAGAACACCAGATGTATGTATTAATCCAGCTCCACTTGGAACTGAAAATTCTATGACATGCTAGCAAGGCTACCTGAACAAATTAGAAATATTTATGGTATTTGACTGTATAAATTCAGTGATCTTGGATTATTTGTTTATGCAATTGTGGTGAACAATCCCACAGTGCTTATATACTTTATATACACACAAACACACAAACTGAAAGAGCTCCTGTAGAATCCAAAAGGCATCAATTCTCCATTCCAATGGCTCTTTAATAGATCTACTTAACCATCATAACCCGTTGTTCCCTTGTTTAAGACAGACACACCAATTTTACACACACACACCCCACCCCCATGCATTCTTCCAGTTATGTACAATTTAACAGTCTAGCATAGATTTTATCAGTTTGAATCAGCATACATGATGACAGATCAATATTAGAAGTATAAACTCTTAAGTCAACATTTGAAATAGATATTAAATACTCAAGAGGTTATATATAATTCTTTAGAATCATTTATAAAAGCGGCAGTTACAGAGACAGCAGTTTCACAGTGGCTATTTGTTCAAGAAGGTGCCTGCTGCATCATAGTCTCAGCTGTGGCAAAACATTGCAATTTCAGGCATGAGAAGCACTACTGACAGTTATCTACATTTTATAGTTCAGTCACACTTTTTTATTTAATGTAAGTATACAGAAGACAACCCCGGTAAATTATTCTGTAATGTCAAGTATTTTAGTGGGTTCGTTCAGCTGAAACAGTGACATAAAATACTAAAAAAAAAAGCAGTATGAAACAAAAACATGATTTCTTAAAATTATAAATATACCAACAATACTTATTAAAGCTTTATCATTATTGCAACAGTCAATTTAGTTTTAACAAAATGTCATGTTAGAAAGGCTCTTATGAAATTTATTCAAGTTGTCAAGAAATTAAATGGATGTTTATAAAGAAAAACATACTGTTGATTTTTCATTTTATCAATACAATTTTGTACAGTATCACCTAATATGTCCATCTTAAAACAAATTCATGTATACAGACCATAAGTGCAGGAAAAGAAATCTTGGCTTTATATCTTTACATACGTTATGTGACAGTTAAATTAGCTGGTTTTCTCTCTTTTAACATAAGCAGGCCAGCAGTTTTCTAAATGCAAATTTAGTAGCTTCAATATGATAGGAGGGAGACATACAGTCTTTTCAAGTACAAAGCTGAGCTCCAACAGATGGAGAATTGCCAAAAACCCAGGTCTCAGTAAGAACCTTTTCATCCTAGTTTGAAGACCCACTTAAAAAAGGCTCTATCTATGCTTCACAAAAAGAAAATTACCCATACCTTACTGGGCATCTTCTTTAAGAGGTGCATTTAGCCTCCATCCCTTGCTGTAATGACGATGTATGGCAATATTTCAAAGGACTGAAAAATATCTGTTTCTGGAGTGTATATTTTAAGATCTTTCATTTGCCCCCAACCTCAAGACTGGTTTAGCAGTTCTCAAACTCTGAATGCTATATTATGTCTTACGATATAAGAATATTGTTCAACAGCACTTTATACTTCAATTGCAACAAATAAAATGTTCTTTTACCACAAAATGGAGTAGTGAATGTGTCTTTTACACATGTCCAGATATAATAATTCAATATATCTGTTAAACACCTTTAGCAAATACAGAACTCATTTAACTAAGAATGCTGTATTATTACCGAATAATGCTGTATAGTTTTAAAACTAGATTTTCTTCCCTGTACGATATAGTTCAAATAAATATAATCAATTTCATGTGCATTTTGTTGTACAAACTGGTAACACATTTACTCTTCTGGGGTATACGCTGCCATTACACTTTGCTCTTTCTTTGTTTATAGGTTCACCCTTACAGTGAGCCTTCAGAATAAGTAGTGCCAAGTTTCCTTAAACTTAAAAGTGGTTGCCGTGCATGATTTGGGAAGGACATGGCTTTGCCACTGAAGGCAACATCTAGCAGAAATGTTGGTATGACTAGCCCTGCAAAAGATATTCAACAGCCTTCCTGCTGTCTCTATTAGGTTATAATTGTCAAAGAAATTGATAAAATTTAGAAGTTTAACTTTTCCCAGTAGCACAGCAAATATTTTTATACAGTCAGTACTGAGGAGCGTTGGTGCCCCAAAAGTAGGCAGCTGCCCTATGAATTAGCACAGATCTAAATTTTCAGCTTAATATGCAACATGGATTTACTCCACATTTTGGACTGGATACCACACTTTAAGCTTTTAAAAGCATTTCCTAAAAGCCATATGAAGTGGTTGGGGTGTGTTATATGAGTTCTTTAAAGTAGTCTAATTTAACCTTGGAAGGGGGCAAAAAGACACAAAAAACAAGGAATCTTGAGATCTGGAATACATATTTAAAGGACCTCCTACAGTTGTAGTGCATGTAGTTTTATTGCAATTTAGCAGTGTATCCATCTGCCTTCTGAATTCTTGATATGGAAACTAAATTTAGATTTCCCAGACAAGGCAAGTAAGCAGCCAGATTATTGATGCTTATTTTAATCCCATTCTAATATCCCATTCCATAGAAAACTTATCATTTGCTATCTTGACTGAACCAATATTGCAAAGACAACTGAGATCTTCTGGCAAAGGCAATAAAGACTTGTTGCCAAGGAAAATGGGAGCGATTTTTCAGGCTTGTCAAGGACAAATGACAACATAAACAGGTAGCAGCTTAAAATTCTTTTAAAAAGTTAAATATGGAATCAAACATCAGGTAAGACCCACACAAAATGCAGTATATAGCTCAGGGGGAAATATGTTTTTGAAGAGTCATTAAATAGACGTAGAGTTAAGTGCTCTCATATAAAATGAAAAAAAATGCTTATTAACTCATTTCTGGTAAAAAGACCTCCCTGGCCTGCGCCCTGTAAACATTTCACTATCTTGCTAGTTTAGGCCAGCTGAATGAGCTCACCAACTGCAAAAATAAAGATAATAATAATTTGAAAACCCAGTCTAAGTAAACACATCCTAAACAATATGCCATTTACATCAGTGTGCGATATTAGTTTTCAATGATCCAGTGAATAGCATCAGCATGAAACTTACCTTTAATTAAAGATTTCCGAATTGGCCAAATATAGAAATCCTAACTTTTGGTACTGCATACTCTATCTCTGAAATATTTGAAATCCATTCCAAATTAAATTGTTGCTGCAAACAAGTTGAGTTTAACCAATACAGTTTGCAATTCCTTTACAGAACATTTAATTTATAAAAATGAAAGTAGCCATGAAACAGAGCATTGAGATTTTCCTACCAGGCAACATTTGAAAAGTTACTCTCAAAACTGTCTCTGGGCAAATGAGCAAAACTATAAAACATTTCCATAATTTTAGCACTGATAAATAAATAAATAGTTTTTGCCATTTATCTTTACACTTTGTTCCCCACATCCATGAAAGCAATGCCACACATCCTTGGATTGTCTAAGGCATACTACATAGACAACATTGCAAACACACATTTGGTAAGTTTTCGGCGAAATGTTGAATTTTTTGCCACACAGTTTAGATCTTATAGTCATAATGGGATTCAATTTCTGTAGGATAACTTTTTGAAACCTGTGCACTTTAGTAGTTCTCAGTGACATTTTTCAACTAATTTTCAAGCCTGACTTTCAGGAACAAATAAAAAGTGCAATTCTACACCTTAAAAAAAGACAACTGCCAGTCTTTTAGGGACTTGTTACTGGTTTATCTATCAATGCCCATGTGCTTCTCTAAAGCATTTCCACACAAACAAACACTGGACTTTGCTAGTCTTTACTTCAAGCCAAAGTAACCCCAAAGCCTTCATGGGGAAGTCATCTTCTAGGAGGATGAGCCCAAAATAACTGGGGGGGGGGGGTGCAGAAGCCAAATCAAGTTTCTTTCGATCTTGGTCACTGAACTGCACATTGTTAAATGAGCATTTGAGACAAACCAAGCATAAAGTGGTAAAATTAGATAATTATTTTAGCTGTGGTCAACATAAAAGAAAATGTGAATGCCACATTTAAGTGAATTTAATGGAAAATGTATGAGTTAGAAAAATTATTAACAACTACTTTAAGTGAATGAAAAAATATAATACGAGAAACATTCCACACGGGACATTTTAAAAATATGACTTCTGCACATAGAAATGCTTGGAGGAGATTGATATTAAAAATCAGAATATTACAGTGCATATTTAATATCAGTTTATTCAAATTTTAAATGGAGACACTACAAATTGTCTTGATGATCACTGGAGCATTAAACGTTCTCAGTACTATGAGTAGCTTTTGAAAAAAGTGAAAATACATCCTGCTTTATGGATTCCTGCCAAGTAAGTGTTCTAAATTCAATTGCCCAAAATGCATGTTATTCCATACCAAGGTACAGTCTACCCAAGCTGTGAACAGACTATATTCCTGAATGCCCTTACAATTTTACCCTCACTAATTGGTTTTTAGATTTGTCTCAAACATGTTATACAAAAATAGTTTTGAAAATATAGGAAAACTATCACTGACACTTTGGATACACAACACATCTCCGGCTGGAAGGCAACTGTATTTCAAAAGTACTTTATCCGGGTCAGACACTTCAAATCGTTCAGAAATATGGCATGCAGTATCCAAAAGTATGGCTCTGAGGAAATAATTTTTTACATTAAGCATAAAGAAATTTATATTCAACATTCAGTTATGTTTTGAGAAAAACTACCTATTCAAGTTCTACTTCTTTGATGCAGCATTAAGGATTAAAACTTACCACTTTACCAGGCCTTGCCCATGTGCAAATAAATCCCTCCTGACAAGCAGTGACTATACAGTCTTCAAGAAAAATTAACACAGTCAGTCTTTCGTGTGCTATCTTTTTACAGATAAGAGGCTCTAACAAAGGAACATCTTCCATTCTGGGACACAGAGGCGTTCCCAAAGTTTTTGCTGGGTCTGTTTTGGTTTTAGTAACTAGGTTCAGTTTGTCACTGCTCTTGCTAGATATATGTCCCATACTATGATTTCTCTTGTGGTCTTTTTCATGGTGTCTTTCCTTCCGGTCGTGTAGCGATAATGTTGCAAACTTACTAACACCGGAGGCAATGGCACCATCCATGACACTGCTTTTACTGCCAGAATTGGAAACTGCAGAGTGCGGAAGGCTATTTGATCGTGGAAGAGGAGGGGGCACAGAGTTCCCAGGTGTCGAGATGCTGTTTCCATTACTTCCTGGGTTAGCCCCGCCACTTCCTGCAGGCGGACTTGTGGCATTCATGACGTTTGTGTGTGTCCTTGCCCTTGAGAGGGGTTGGTGTGGGAAGAGAATGTCTTCTGTTAGGTCCCATAAACACAGCTGCGTGTCCTGGCCAACTGAACCAAACCTATACGTTACACTTACTGGGCGACTGTCTGTAGAGTTCCTTTTTGACAGCCTAGACTGTGTGCTGTTTGCTCGGTCTCTTCCAAAATGAAGAAGGTCTTGGAAATCCTCATCACTGCCACTAAATTCCATTGGGTCGCTTTCTTCTACACTAGTGGTATATGGATCAAAGGCCACAACGCTCACCCATGATTTGTGTCCATGGCCCCTAGCTATAACTCGACAATCCACAAAAGACCAGATAGTCACCAAGTCGTCCTCTCCCCCTGTCACAATGTATTTTCCATCTGGACTCCAACATGCACATAACAGTCCTCCAAAGTAGCTTTTCATTGTACCATGCAACTCTACTGAATCAAAATTAAACACTCGCAGAAAGCCATCCTGGCTTACACATGCCAAGAACTTCCCATCTGGGGAAAAAGCAAATTCGTTCAGGGCACCTTCGCCTACTGTCCATTTAAGCAAAGGATTTCGCGTCGATTTGCTCTTGCATGTGTGGACTGCAAAGCTCTCTCCTTGTTTAAGTAGCTGATAGTGTGGGGCTGTGGTGCCACAATTGTGTTCCACATTATACAAGTACATATTGCCACTGGAATGAGCTACTAGGAAGAGACTTTCTGAACCAGGCACCCATTTTACACAAGTTACTCTGGACTTGTCTATTAGTCTCTGAAAAACAAAGAAAACAGGTACAAAATCAGAGCCACCTCAGTGCTGCAGTTTTCATTTACTGTATCCGTGCTTAAAATATTAACATATTCTACTTGCAAAAGTGTGTGAGGGGTTCAGTTGGGCTGTGGCCAAAAGTTAGCTTCTCTTGAGGTATATAAAAATGAACTAACAATGCAATCATTGGGTTAATTCTTGAAATAATAAAAATTAAACAGTTTAACAAAAAAAGGAAAGTCTGACCCAAAACATTGTAAAGAAAAAAGACTCACCTATTAAAACCCTGATTAGAGATGTAAAATCTAAACAGAAACTTTAAGCATTTCACATTTGAAACAAAGACGTTATGTTTTAGAGATCCAGCAGATAACTGGCAAATTTGTGTAGGAATAGGACCACTGTAGATATTATAATATATTGATATGAAAATAAGAGGTTACTGCAAGAGAAAATTATGGATTTTTATAGCTACACAGTGTGTAAACATACTACTTAGAAAATTGGCTGGAGGCAGAAGGGGAAAAATCCCAAATCTGGATAAATTAAAATTCAGCAGTCATACATAACAATATTTTATGTATCTAGATACATCAAGGCAACTAAATAACAGCAGAAGAGATTTTCAAGTAGCTGATTGTACCTTCCATTACCTCTGGTGAGTTCCTGTAAATCAGTGGTTCCCAACCTGTGGTCCATGGACAACCAGTGGTCCGCAAAAAAAGAAAATATGGCCCATAGTCTCACCATTCTACACCGTTGCAATGAGAGCGACTGGTCTACCGAAACCCTCTTATAGTGCCAAGGCAATAGGGATGTCAGGAGGGGAGAGGCTGGCTACCCACGAAAGAATACAACTGCCACATCAACTCTAGAATAGATTATTAAATAGGGGTTTCCATGGGCAACCAGATGGCGACTACTGGATGTCATATGTTCTGTATCAGAAACTAGAGCTGATGTGGTCTATCCAATGCAATTTTCTGACTCAACATCCAAATAACCAAACCAAATCTAAAGTTGACCAAAAACTGATTCGTAACCCTTTTGGTACTAATGTCGGAGAGTGGTCCCTGGTCAAAGTGGTCCCTGGTTAAAAAAAGGTTGGGAACCACTGCTGTAAACAAACTACGAGATATGGCCTGTGAATTTATTAATTTACACAATACTAAACCAGGACTGGAGGAAATGTGGGGCAAATACATACAGAAACAGTAAATAGCAAAAACAAGAACAATAATTTGCTAGTTCCAATTGAGAACGATATTGGATTATTTCAACTTGGTGATACTTGGTTACACCAAAATATATAACTCTTGATTAACAAGAGTTATTTAGAACTGGTAATAATTTGCTAAAAACATGTGTAATTCCTTCTGAGAACTATTTAAAAAAATGTACTGAAGTATGAAATGTGACAACTCCATCCTACAGTTCTTATCTGTCATACTTAATATACTGTTAAAATTAATTGAGTATCTGTAATCAAAACATTATTTATAGTAGAAGGAAGGAATGACACAAACACACGCATCACCTTTGTGGACGAGAAAGAGAAATAGAAAACAGTGGGAGGTATAAATCTAATCAAACAGTAAATCACAAATATATAGGATTAGAAGATGACGTTACTGTAACATTGAGCAGAGTGGGAAACACTGTCTTCTGATAATAACCAAAGAATAAGAAGCAGATGGGGAAGTGGGGAATAGGGAAAAACTATCATATTATCCCTTATCGTTGACTATTGTAAAATAATCTCGATCACATTTACGTATACTCAGAGGCTTTTCCTGTTTTCAACCAAACAAGATGACTCGTGGGAAGGTAAGTTCACATCTGTATGGATAATTTATAAAATAGTACACATATGCTTGCATGCACCAAGAATAAGGACATCTACTTACTTCCTCATTAAATAGTTTGCTAGTTTCTTTTTTAATAGGATCTATAAGTTGCACCTGCCCTGCAGAGAAGCCCACTAGTAGAGAAACACTTTCAGCTGTGGCTGTTAAATGATTGAAGTCATGACACGTTGGTTGTGTTCCTTTGTATATCCTTTTATCTATTGGTTTACTCAAATCAGCAGCCTGGGGGGAAAAACAAAAGTGAGATTAGCAATGGGCAACACACTATTCAGGTGCTTTACAACAAAACAAGAAGTATAGTGTTTGTTGCAACCATAGCAACAGAATTGAAGAGCAGACAGGTTGAAAAAGTGAGCACAAGCAGACAATTTATAATCAGGTCCTACACAGTCTAGCAATTTTAATACATTTAGCAGTCATTATGTCCCTGGTCTTTTCCCCCCCTTTTGGTGGGAATAATATTCTGGCACATACAAACTGAAAGCAGGGTAGTATCCATAATAAATTGTTTTAATGTATTTTAATGTATTTTAATGTATTTTATGTGTTTTTATGCTTTTATCTTGCTTTATATTGCTACTCTTGTAAACCGCTCTGGGCGCCAGAGAGAGCGGTATATTAAGTCGAACTTAATAAATAAATAATAATAAAAGTTGGCATTATCTGGGCTTCCAAATTATACAGTGTATGATTTAAAGGAGAGCACTACAATATATACGCTGACAAATGTATATACCTGGTAGTGCCTAGGTATGAATTTCCTTTATTTTCTTCCTCCAATTCCCTCATATACCATATCCCTCTCTCTTTCCTTTCTTTCCTTCTTGTCTTGCTTACCCTCGTACACCTCCCCATCTTCTTCCTCTTTCCTTCCTCTTTCTTTCTTTCTTCCCTCCTTCCTTTCAATCAATCAATTTTTATTATTTGCTTAGTCACCCTCCACCAGCGGTGCTCTGGGCGACTTACAACATAAAACCAATAAAACACTTTTAATGAATTACAATTAAAACAACTAATCAAACGCTCTGCCAAAGAGCAAGTCTTCAGTGCGACAGTAAAGCATCTCAGTTCGCGCATGGCTCCGATGTCGGTTGGCAGAGAGTTCCACAGTTTTGGGGCAGAGGCTGAGAAAGCTCTGCCCCAAAACTGAGTTTTTCTCATTCTCTCACACACACGCACACAGACACTCTCACACACCCTAGTGGAAGAGAGGATCCCTTCCTTCCTGTCTCCACGCCCTTTCTCTCTCAGGAGCCCTCTTTGCCTTGCCTCTGACCTTCCAGATATTTCTGTGCTGCAATCCCCTGCAGTCCTTTTAAAGGCATAGTCACCAGTGAAGGCTGAGGGGAGCTACTGTCCAACATCTTGATCCCCACCACTTAGTTTATATCGACATTTTTTCCTGACATGTAAAAACAGTGAACATAGGTTTTGCTGCATCTTAAGGTCACTCCCAGTCTATACCCATTTTTATCATCTTTCTAGCTTTAAAAAACCCTATGAAGTCTCTTAAAATCTCAACAGATACACTTGCTCAACACAGAAGTGCTTGAAGCTGCCTTGATTTTGTGTCATGCTTAGGGATTAAACTATTTCACACGTCCACAAGACCATGATTCAAGACCCATTTTCCTTTGTAGTTATAGTCATCAAACAAAAGTATCTTCTTCTCCCTTAGTTCCTTTATACTCCTTTGCACACTTCCAAAATTCTAATGCCCTTCAACACAATTGTAAGCTGTAAAGATTCACTGTTGAATATTTGTATAACTCCAAATAAGTGGAGACGACGAGTGCTAGCATCATCCAAGAGGCATTGATTTAAAACACATACTACACTGTCCATTATGAATTACATCAACTCCATCTTTTGAAGAAACTCCTCAGATGGGAATTCAACATTGGGTCATCATGAAACTACACTACATGAATGCATAAAGATTTTCATTCTTTTAATAAGCTAACAGCTATCAAAACTGATTTGTTTCTTCTCTGACAATTAACCTTGTGTTTGTAAGATGATGACAAATGAGCAGTATATGGATACCTGCTATTCTAGAAACTGTATTACCTTGGTAACAACTGACTAGAAAAGTTTCCACTAAGTTCCTCCCATGATGCAAGTTTAAGATATGTACAATGGTAAAATGAGGTATGTCCTATAAACCTCAAAAATAATTTTCCTTTGATTAGTGAAATTAAATCAACTACATTTTAGAGCTAAACCAGGCACAGGTATGTGTAAAATTACCACACTGGCTTTTCAATAAAACCAAAACTAGATGCAGGAACAGAGTGATCAAAAAGAAAGAATCTAAACAGCAGAGATACTTCATCATTTCACCTGTTTTCCTTACTTCAAATCAGCACTCACCCAGCTCCAGATTTCCAAATGCAAGTGGAAAATGGGTTGAGGGCCCTTGATTTGGAGTGTGTGTGTGTGTAGGAAGGGAGGTACTAGGTAAAAGAAGGGGGGGGAGCCAGTATTACCTCTTCCCAGTGTTGCCCTTTATTTTAGTATACTGGTTTAGACATTGGACCACAGCTCTGTAGAAGAGGGACTGACTCCCCATTCAGTCACAGAAACCGACTAGGTGACCTTGGGAAAGTCATAATTTCTCAAATCTCAGAAAAAGGCAAGGGCAAATTCCCGCTGAATAAGTCTTGCCAAAAAAAACCCTCCAAAAGTAGGCAAACAACAACCACAACAAAAATTGTACAAACATCTGTCTACTTTGGTAGTTAAACAGCAAATTTTCTGCATTTCTAATACCTCTATACAAGTGCAAGTACTTAAATATACTAGTTAACGAACAGTTATAACAGCTACAGTAAAGTCCCAGCAAAATTTAAAATTGTATAAAAGCTCTATGATACATCCAACAGTCATCTCAGGCCACACACCAAGATCTGTGGAAATAAAGTTCATACAAAGAAAATTTACATGGGGACTAAATAAAAATTTATTAAGACAGGAAAACATTTTAGAAAAATTTAAAGAAGATCAGTGAATGTTTTAAAAAACTAATCTGACTCCAAGAATTGGGGCACAATAAAGGTCTGCATGAGGGACATTTTCATTTAAAAATATTATGAACTGAAAAAGAAGAGGTAACGTCAAATACATGAAATTCAATACAAAATTAAAGATAAAGAAAACCAAATTAGATCTATCCCAGAAAATACTAAATTAAATTAGGATCTAGAGCAGTCTTTCTCAACCAATGTGCCGTGGCACACTAGTGTGCCGTGACGGACCTCCTGCTGTGCCGCGAGAAAAGCTCTCTGCCCCCTTCCTCCCCCTCCTGCCGAACTCCTGCTGCTTGGGGAGGAGGAAGGGCCGGGCAGTGGCGAAGAAAAAGAAGGGACCGGGCGCCGCCTCCTTCGGCCGTTTCCCAGCCAGCCTCCAATCCGCCATGACTCCCACCATGACTCTCGCCCCTCGCTCGCTGAAGCCGCGTGGAGGAGCCCGCCCACTGAAGCCCGTCCACCACTCATCCTCCTCCTCTGTAGGAGAGCTGAAGCTGGGGAGGGGCGGGGGCGTCACGAGAGCTGAAGCTGGGGAGGGGGCGGGGCATGGCGCTGCCTGGCTGCCCCTCCCCGGCCGGCACTCCCAGCAGCTGCTCCAGCCTTGAGGGGACAGTGCAAAGCCAGCATTGTGCTGGCTCTGGAACGGCTGGCTTGGCACTGCCCCTCAAGGCTGGAGCAGCTGCTGGGAGAGGTGAAGCGGGGGGTAGGGGGCGGGGCATGGCTCCGCCTGGCTCCGCCCCCTCCCTGGCTTCGGCACTCCCAGCAGCTGCTCCCAGCAGGCCACCAACCCCCAGCCGTTCTTTACTGTGTTAGTGTCATTTTGTGTCATTTTGGTTGGTGGTGTGCCCCTGGATTTTTTAAATGTTAAAAGTGTGCCGCGGCTCAAAAAAGGTTGGGAAACACTGATCTAGAGCAATTAAAAATAGTCTGTCCATTAAGATGAATTATGTAACTTTCCTAAAAAGTTTAACTACTTTTACAAAAGATAAAGATGTGTTACATGGCCCCATAATGTAGCACCCCAGTTCTCTTTTGTACCTGGGGGACAGGGGGCAGCACCGGGGGTCCCACTTGCATTAGAGCCAGCCGCAGCTGAGGATGAAATGGAGGAAGGGGTTAATGAGCTAGCTGGACCTTCCTCTCCCACAGAGAGCTTGGCCTGGGATGAAGGATGGCCGGATGCCTATGAGGACTGGGAAGGTCAGGCTAATCCTGAAAGTGCTGATAGTGATGATTGTTATGAGAAACCGGGTGGGTACGGATCACAGGAGAGAATTTGGGAAAACATGGGCGAGGAGGCCATGGAAGACAAAGGGAGTTTGACTCTCATGAAGATAGTGAGCCAGGTGCTGGGAGACAAGGTCGGAGCTTTGATAGGAGACGGAGCATCGACTCCAGCAGGAGGGAATGGCACCGCAGCCTAGAGCGCCAGAGAGGCGAGAGATCCCGTAGCACAGATTACCGCCGAAGCCTAGAGCATCGGGGGCCCCGCCGTGAGGTTTAAGTATAGGATCCGTGGGAACGGATCCTCAGTAGCTCGGCCACTTCTAACTTAGCGAAGTGTAGCGAGCCAAGGACCACGGAGCCAAGCTGCGGCTCGTACCTTGCCAAGAAGTTTCTTGGGGTTTTGATGGAACTTTACCTTGTTCTTTGATCCGCTTGGATTAGCGGAGCTTTTGCCAAGTCTACTGCCAAGACCTTTGCCTTTGGATTTTGCTACGGACTCTTTGCTTTTTGAACTGAACTTTCAATACCTTTTGGACAATTGCCTTTTTACCTGTTCTTTATTCTACAATAAAATAGTTAGCTGATTACCGTCTCTGTTTGTGTGATTAAGGGGCCGGCCGAGTCCTTGCATCGGGACACATAATTACAAACAAAATCACAATGGCCATTAAACATTTAAAAAACAATAAAGCCCCAGGACCAGATGGGTTTACTTCAATTTTCTACCAAAAAAAGGGAAGGTGTTCCATTTGTGTAATTCCTCAATTACTCGAATGAATGAGGCTTTACAAAATGGATTGATTGCCAATTCATGGAGAGAAGCTTCTGTTATGTTAATCCCAAAAAAGACCAGGATATGAAAGATTCAAAACTATAGACCCATCTCTTTGTTAAACGCAGATTATAAATTATTTGCAGCTATATTGGCCAACAGAATAAAAAAGTATTGAGAACTTGGGTAAATGTGGACCAGGCAGGTTTCTTGCCCAGTAGACAAGCCAAAGATGACATGAGAATGATAATCAACTTAATTGAATTTCTATAATGTAATAGAGACAAACAGGCAGTTACCGGATGTGAAAAAAGCATTCCGTAAGATCCATTGGAAATTCATAGAAGCATCTCAAAAATTATAAAGTGCAGCAACAAGTTCCTCAACCGAATAAAGAGTATATACTCCAACCAAAGGGCAACAGTACAAATGAACAGAGAACACACTTGAGTATTTTCCAATCCAAAGGGGAGTTGGGCAAGGATGCCCACTGGCTCCGCTACTATTTATCTTAACAACAGAAAAATTGGCCAAGAAAATTCAGGCTTCTGAAGAAACCCCAGGTGTTGTTGTTAAACAAAAAGTATTTAAAATAAGACTTTTTGCAGACGATGACAGAAGAACCTCCCAAATCTTCACCTAAGAGGACAAGATGTTGGTTTTGACCTTTAAAGCCCTACATGGTTTGGGTCCAGCTTACGTAAAGGATCACCTCCCATACAATTCTCCCCACTTTGGTCCTCTGGGGTGCGTCTGCTCCAACCAGTGAGAACATGACTGCGACCATAACCCAGAGGACATTTTCATCGGTCGCCCCGAGACTGTGGAAGACCTGCCTGTAGAGCGCCGACAGCTAGATCAGCTGTCTGAATTTAAACACCATGTAAAGACCTATCTCTTCTGGCAGGCCTACCCAGCCAGTCTTTAAGCATGAAATTTAAATGTATCTCTTGTGTTTAATCTCTGTTCTGTGTATTTTAAAACAACAACCGCAATATTTATTATGGTCCATAGACCTATCAGTGAACAAACAGTCACCAATACATTCTGCCATCTTATTGTCCAAAATTAATATACATAGTTTCCAGTAAAACCCCTATCCAAGGTTAGTTTCTTTCTCAGCCTTGCTGCCACTGTGAAGAATTTTGCCACTATGAGGGTCATGCGGAACAAAATTGGATATAAAAGTTGGCTACATTGCACTGTGTAATAGCGGCACATATAAAATGTGTCCTATTGTTTCTACTTCATTTCCTTCACAGGAAATTTTAATATGTATTTTATAGAAATATGCTTTAATATGTAGCTTTTATCGAAATACATTTTAATGCATGCAATACTTTTTATCATGTTTATATCATACTTATATGTTTTAATTAATTCTGCAACCAGCCTCAAGCCACAAGGAGGCGGGTAGGAAATATTATATTGAAAATCAATTAAAATAACATTTTTGAATAGATAACATATAAACTTGTATATAAGTCAACCTTATAATTTTGGCATTTTTGTGTGCCAAAATTATGGATTCTTATCTAACCTGTGGATAGGCCAAGGGTCATTTTGCAGAGAAGTGGAAAGCCCCAGCAAAGAGGATAGAGGGGCTTTGTGCTTATATTAGGTTCTCTTTGCTCACAGTTCCTTTTTTGATAGGAGTTGAGGTGGAGTAAATTACACTGACTTGTGGATAAGTCAACTCAGTTTTGGGGGTCAATTTTAGGATTAAAATTTCAAAAGTTATATGGGATTACACCTGAATTTATTTATTATAAGAGGCAAGTCAGTTCTAAATAACATCTCTTCTTTCAATTTTTACTTAGAAGTTATCTGACAACAAGACAGTTTGCATATCTGTATCTTGGGTTGCTATGGAAAAATTCTAATATGGTGGTGTTGGCTAATCACTGCACGTTCTCTTCATTCTAATGCTTGTGTCAAAATTCTGAATTTGTACTTTTGCCAAATTGTACAGATGCTAGTTTTCACCACAGCATGAAATGTTCAGTTTGAAAATTTGATGTTAAGATTAATTAGAATTTAATTAACTAACTTAAAAACTAATAACTGGAATGGGCTGGGTTAGCACTGATGGATTAACATGTTGGTTAATCAATGAATATGGAGTGTGACAATGGGACTGACACACAGAATGTCAGTGCTGAACTTACAGAAGTATATTTTGTTTCTTGCTCCTTTTATTTTTATTTCAAGTTGCTTCTCTCCAATCTAGAGTTTCCCCCCACATGGACTGCAAATCCATATAAGAACTCCTATGTGGGTATCGTGGAAATTTTTTTTTACAAGCACTTGCAAATGAATTTCTTGAGAAGCAATGATACGGGAAGGGTCGCCCAGCACCTTCCATACAAAGAAAATCACCATTAATTGGGTCAATGAGCCCACCAATAGTTGAGTCTTGTCTGTTGTGCCCACATATTGATTTATACATTTATTTATACTACCTCACCTGAATTAAAGAAAGAAGTGATGGCATCTTACTCCAACTCTCCATTGCCTTCACTTGTAGTTTTCATGACTAATGAAGCCCCTGGAGAAACCAAGAGGATACTTTTGAAAGCATCCTCAATAACGCCATGATCTAGAAATGCTTATTTAAGACACTGCAGTGCTTTTATCAAAACAACTATACAAACTGATAGTAGTTAAAGCCACTGAGAAATCCAAGAGAAACAATAGAACTTCTCTTCCCCTCCCCCTTGCTCTTTTGTCCTGGCAAAAGTCATCGATCAGGGCAACAGGTGCAGCTTCAGTACCAAAATCAACACAGAAACCTGACTGAAGATAGAGGTAGTACTCCTGCTAGAACATACATGAAGGAATGCAACCATATCACAGTTGAAGCAACATGCATGAGAAGAAATTGGTGGTTACTGTCTAATAGTTTTTAAACCAGTCAGTCTTGTTTGGAAGTCCCTAATGTCAAATTGTATTACAAGGCTTGTTGTTTTGTATGGCTGAAGGAATGGATATTGCTTAGAGAAGCTGAAGGACACAACAGTGGGGAGAAAAACTAGTTGGCTGAAAGAAATGAAACGTATTTGTTAGCCAAAATATTTTATAGTAAAGGGTCACCCAATTCTTTACTTATTTACTCTATTTATATCCCGCCTTTCTCTACCCCAAAGGGGATTCAAGGCAGCTTACATAGAGGCAATTATTCAATGCCTTAAAAGACATAATTTTTTAAAAAATAGATTAAAATTAAAAACACATTAAACATTTAAAAGCATTACATTCCATGTTTAACATTCTTTGAAAAAATATGTATGAATGAAAATGATAAACTTAAAGGACAAGGATCAAAAATATATGAATGGCTAACTGATATTCTAATCTGAAAAATTGGGGGGGGGGGGGATGAGAAATTGGTGGGATGATTTTGAGATACAAACAAATGATATTAATTAGACTAAAATATGGACACCAGTGCCATTCAAAGCTATTCCACTCAAATGAATAGAACCTGTTTTAAAAACAGTACGAAGATGACACTGGCATCCTATAAAATACACCTATTTCCATTATGCTGAGGAAACCGTAAAAGGAGATACGTATTTGTTCAGATGTGGGACAGAGTATACAAAAAAAAGCACTTTTAGGATACATTGATTAATCCAATTAGTGACATCACTGGTCAAGAATACACATAAGACTCGCACATTATTGCTATTTTCAATATTTCAGGACAATAGTGGAATATCGAAGCACAAATAATTGATATCAATGTTATTAGTGGCTGCAAAACTGGAAATAATAATACAAACTGGAAATGAATACAGAGTCTGGGAAAAGGGTTTAACATTATTTAAGGATGAATAACAGACATGGTGTGACGGGAAATTAACGTTTGAATGCCATAATAATATTTTTATAAACCATGAATTTATAACTATGTGTTATTGTTTTAAATTAAAATTAAACATGCAACAAAGAAATCTCTGTAGAAATTGAAAAACAAAGAGTAATGCCATAGCAAAAAAGTACAAAAAGTTAAAAGAAGATAAAACTCCAAGCAGATGAATTTAAGCAAATGAGCTTCAAATAGAGAATGTGCTTTCCAATGATGACAGAAGATAAAGAAAGAAGCACTGCAAGGTTACAGATCAGGATGTGTCTACTATCATAACATCCGAATCCACCACAGTGTGTCATCTTGACAAGTCTACCAGCTTTTTTAAAAAAAACATACTTTTTGGAACATTTTAACCAGCTCTGTTCTGAATAGCATCACAACAGGCACGGCACAGAATGTTACAGCAAAACCAACTTTTAACTAACAGAAACATCAAAAGAGAAGAACAAGCCCCGGCAGAGGTGATGCAGACCTAAATTTCATATTCTTCAATAACTATGATTAGCCATGCCATTTGAGTTTAGCTAACTACAGTTATGCCTAAGTAGAGTTATGCTGCCCAGCCAGAATAAACAATGTAAGTGGTAATTAATATATATTAATTTTCAATGTCATAGTAAACTATAAGTGTGATCCAGGAAGTTAATAATAGAAAGGGAGAAAGAAGTAAATGTGTACGTTGTTAGCAGATTACTGTTGGGCAACTCATAATTTGGCTTTAATTCTGGAAGCATGTCTTTCTTAAGTCCATAATCCAGTTGCCATACCAAGGGGTTTCTTATCTCTGTCAATCAGAATTAAGATAATTAACCTGACTCTCACATATCAATCAATATGTCTCCTTTCTACTTCTCTAATAGCTTTCCTAGCACCAAAGATGACAAATAATTCTAAGTAATTAAACTTCATTCCCCTCTTCGCTTGGCACTTAGCAGAACACGGTATCTGAGCCACCTATATTTTGTCTTAATGTTTTACATCTTTTCCAAATGAGTCAAATGGAACACTTGAAAGGAAGACTCAAAGAAAACATTGGGAAGGCAAAGAGATTGCAGAGGCAACAACAGCCAGAGACAGGCAAACAGAAATAGGAGTAGCAATTCTCCAAGCATGAAGCAAGCCCAGGTGACACAGCATTCAGATTTAGCAGCAGATCAGAAAAACAAAGTATTGTCATCCCTCCATCTTTATTGATTTTATGCATCTCACTTTTTGAGGAAAGTGTGGGTGGTAATCCAATGCATCCTACTGATGTGCTACAAAATTCCCTAAACTTCTTGCTATAAATGATATTCCATGTGTACTGAATAGGAAAAACTGAAGCATCCAAATGATTACTCTTCTTCTTGCTTATACACACTGATCAACTCCCATGTTACGGCAGCCCCATTGGCTGCCGATCTGCTTCCAGCTATATACAAAATACTGGTAATTACCTATAAAGCCCTTAACAGTTTGGGTCCAGACTATTTAACTAACCGCATCTCCACATACAAACCAACACGGACAATGTGGTCAGTGGAGGGGGGCTTGCTCTCAGTCTCACCCCTGTCACAAGTGCAGTTGGTGGCGACAAGAGATGGGGCCTTCTCCGTGACCACTCCCCCCCCCCCCCCTCTGGAGTTCCCTCCCTATGGAAATTAGGATAGGCTCTTCACTCATCTCTTTTGAGAAACAATTAAAAACATACCTTTGCACATTGGCCTTTGGAGAGCTTTTTATTGCTTTTATCATGTTTTAGCATGTCGGACAATGCTGATTATATTACCTTAACTCATGGGAGAGCCACATCTTTATATATGTATATATTATACTTTTAAACAGATTTTATCATCTTGTGGTGTTATTTATGAGGAGGATCGACTACATGTTTTATCCTAGGTTGCTATACTGGTTTATTTTAACCATTCATTTTTAACCGTTGGTTGGTTTCGGTTTTATTTCTATTTTTTCTCATAGAACATGGCATTGACTGTTTGCCATTTTTTCTTAGGAAGCTTTCCTGAGTCCCTTCAGGGAAGAGAGGGCGAATTAAAAATAAAGCAGGTATGGCTTGATTTTTTTTAATGAGAAGTGGAGAGATAAAACTTGCAGAAAAACCCTAAAACTTTCTGCTATGAATTTGTCCCTTACTGAAATAATGTCAAGATGCATCCCAACAGCCCAAGAAGTGAGTGTGTGAGAATACCTAACCTTGTTTATGTAGTAATCATGAAACCTGCCAATCTGGTTTAGTAACATTTGGATGTTTGTCTGCAGTTTCAGGGCCGAAGACAAAACCCTGTTTTCTCGAAACGCTACCTTCATCAGAAGGAAACATAGTTGCTCTCCAGATCTTGTTAAATTGCAACTCTCAACAAATCTAACCAGCATAGCTAACAGTGAAAAAGGCGAGGAGTTGTAATTCAACATGTGGAAGACCAGATAAGTCCTACTCAATATATAATCTAACCACTCAGCCTGCAGGCAGGTTTCTCTCTTTACTCGCAGAAAGGAAAATGTAATCCTGGGGGGATGATTTAACACTAGTCCATTGAAATAATTTACCACTGTCACCGTTACATAAGAAAGTAATGAAGTTTCGCCTTCTTGACAGCTTATTTTTTCAAATCCCATTCCACACCAGAAGTCAGAAGACCACTAGCAGTAATGTGGGACAGAAACATTTCCACTGCTGTGTGGCAAAGATGCATTTCTTTAAAAAATACTGTTTAATGAAAAATGTTGATGGTTTATCAAGAAATACCACTGGACAATTTCAAAACCCTAATAAGCTTTCATTCATATAACTGTAGATGTTTTCACATATTCTGTCTGTCTGTGAAATTATAGAAGCTATTGGTTTCAGTTGTACCTGCCATATTTCTAATATTTCACCACCTCTACTGGAAAGAAAGGAGAAACTATAAATGCCTAAGTCTTCTATCTGAAAGTGATAAACCAGGCAGACTTCAATTGCGTTGTTTAAGCAAGCCTTTAACCTCACCGGCCCTTGAAGGAAGATCCACGTTTGGAATCTTAACTGTAGACCCTAGATACTGTTTTATTAGATATGTTTTTATTAGATGCTTGCTTATGTGTAGTATATATTTTAGGCTTTTATGTTTTAGCTGCTGTATTAAATTGATTGTATTTCTATGAATTGTGTAAACCGCCCCGAGCCTGCAGGAAGGAGCAGTATACAAGAATGAATAATAAATCAATCAATAAATAATGTAAATTCACCACAACAGACATGGAACAGCCCAAGCGCAAGGATGAGAAGCAGCCAGCATTCCTCCATGTTGCAACAATGGGGTGAGATGCTCCCACAGCTGTGTAGAATGATTCTGGTCACCCCCCATCTTCACAGTTACAAGAACGATTGTGATGTTCTTCAACTGCAAAGAGCTGGTGGTGGAAGGATCTAAGGAGCTCTAGCCATGCAGGATTTAAACAGGTGTCGCATGCACTCATATTTCTTTTCTGATCAGGACCAGAAAAGATGGGGCAGAATGATGGATACCATGCTTAAGGATAGTCAGACACAGATATCCAGCCTTGCATGGTCTCCTTTTACCCAACTTTCACCTGGGAAAGACCAGAAAGTCTGTGAAGGGAGAGGAACATTACAAATTCTGGCTTGGTTAGCCAAACCAGTCACAAATGAAGGAAGTAAAATAGAGTATTTTTAATGAACTTCAGTAAAAAAAAAAAATTCAAACTACATGAACAGTAACATGTCATACACAATTAACATGACACACACTTAGTTCATTTTAGTAAAATGAACATGTTAATTAAGATCTTGATACACTTAGTACAGCAAGCGGTAAAATTAAATATACACCAAGGTGCGTAGGTGTGGTATGAAAGATGACTGGTGGAAACTCCAACAAATGTAAGAAAGACACTGAACTCATTTATCTTGGAACAGTGCCTGCAATCTCATTTACCTCTGATCTTCCTCTTATCCTTCTGTTTACATGATCAGGGCCACTCCTTCACCACTGAATCACTATACTTTCCAGGAAAACATGCTATGCTAACCTTCTCTCAAACTGATGCGAGATCTCACTTGCTTCCTCAGCTGAATACTGTTGGTTCCTTTGCAGGTGGATTAGACCCAGCTAAGAGGTTGTGGTGACAAGAGAAATAGGAGAATTACTGTTAAAATGTTTAATACCAATTTAAGAAACCATTTGCATATAGCAAGCTATAAAATTGAGTATTTCAGTATGTATATTTACTAATAACAGCAGAAAAATTGATTTCAAAAAAAAATACACCCTATTCTTCTACTCTATATTTTCCAGTTTCATACCCACATTTTTAACTTGCTTATGTAGACTACTGTTCACCACTTCCATAAAATGCGAACCTTAGACTCTTAATACACTGATTCTGAGCACTTGAGAAATAGCTACAGTCAGGAAACTTATTATAGGCATCCAGTGATTTGACAGGTTAGAAACCAGAGCATTGTTGATAACCAGAGATTCTCAAAATGAAGATATCTGACTTTTTTTTTGTTTGCTTACAAATGCTAAACAGCACCCCATGGTTCTGATAGGTTCTGTACAATTGAAAGAGGTTGAAAAAATGGATTGTAAATGGATTGTCAAAAAGCAAACTATTGTAAAGCAGGTGATGCCAGTATTTAATATATCAGATGAATTAAAAGGTGAGACTATACAGTCATTGATGTACATTTGCGGTTTTGCCTTTTATGAAAATGATTATTTATGGATTTGGTTAAAATCGCCATAGTAGGTTCTCCAGACTGGATCTATGGTCAACTTTCTCCAGTCATACTGAAATTTTTGCACAACATTTCAGGTCAGGCATGGACAAACTTCAACCCTCCAGGTGTTTTGGACTTCAACTCTCACAATTCCCAACAGGTAGGAATTGTGAGACTTGAAGTCCAAAACACATGGAGGGCTGAAGTTTGCCCATGCCTAGTTTAGGCCCTCTAATATGATTTTATGTTAAGTTTCCAGCAGCTGTTGACAATAGAATCATGCTGAAAAACCTAGAAATTCATAGAATTTTTTTTATATCTCAGGTATAAAAAAACCCCAGCAATTTATTTATTTGAGATTTTTCATTTTTACAAGTATCCTGTGTCTCTAAACCAAGTAAACATGGAGAGCTGACTGCATAACAAAGAATAAACAGTTCAACTTAAATTACTCCTTTAAGATAAAAAGCAAAAATGAGGTGCTGGTCAACAGGGTACAAAATTGTTTGCAGACATTTTCAAAGGTTCATCTATACCAGTGGTTCTCAACTTGTGGGTCCCCAGATGTTTTGGCCTTCAGCTCCCAGAAATCCTAACAGCTGGTAAACTGGCTGGAATTTCTGGGAGTTGTAGGCCAAAACACGTAGGAACCCACAGGTTGAGAACTGCTGCTCTATAACCAAATAGGCAGAATGCATTGCAAGTTCTTGTTGGCTTGTTAAAATAATTCTAGAAAGAGAAAGCTATATTCCTTATCTGTTGACAATATACGTACTGCCTATGAATTTAGCATTTTCCTGTGCTGGTTAACCATTTAAAATATGGCAATCATCTTTGATTTCTGAAATCAATATATCTTCCCAAGAACCTCACCACCAGAGTACGAAATTCATTTACTGCCACATATACAGATGCATCTAGGAATTACAATTTCAGAGAGATTTCTATTTATGCTTGAACATGTAATTTTGTGCCTCCTTTGCTGTGAGGAGCCTTTCAACCATGCTTTCTCACTCCGTTTTATGAACCCTATAAAGATGAAGGAAGAGTACTATTTTCCTTTTCCAACTCCTCATTTAGTTACATCAGTTTCTTTTTTGCTTTCTATAACTATTTTCTGCCCTTCGGATTTTTCTGTTTTTCATGTTGATTAGTAATCTTTCAGACAGATTCTCAGAAAGACATTCACAATTTCTCCTATATTGGCCTTTGCATGTTTTCGGTGTTTGGGGAGAAAAGAGTGCTGACTGATTATAACCTAAATTATCTACCTGAATGCATTTGAAAAAATTGTTTTCTTCATAAAACAAATTGGGAGGAACACTAGAATTTTGAATTTTTGAGTATCAAAATATCTCCCCCAACCACGTTTGCTTTTCTATCATCTCCAAGCAAAAAAGTATGAAGCAGAATGAAAAGTTAACCAACTTCCTTGAAACTTTAAACTGGGTAAGAGAGCTTCTACATCTATTTGCTTTGAATCCAACCAACGAACAATTCTTTCAAGACAAGTATACTTTCCCACACTTAAAAGCTCAAGTTGCTCTGCAGAACAAAGACACTGCGACAGAAATAAAATATTTGTGGGCCTGTATAATGTTTTATTGTTAGAAAGAAGTGCTATAATGTTGTCTGTTGTTTTAAATCATGAGCATTTAAACACAGAGAAAAACCTAAGTCAAAAGACTGCAAAAATATATGTCCAATTCCGATTTTACACCAAATCAAGTAAGCTTACAGTACAATCTGAAAGACTAGTGACACTAAAGGAAGCACTCTGGAATTTGGCCAAAATCCCCTGGCACTGATAGACTTGGCTAAGTACCATCGCTAGAATTGAAGCCAGCAAATCTCCAGGGAAAAGCCAGTGAACTTTCCTAGCACAATGGACAAAAATGGGTAAACAGAAGTGGTAGGTAGGCTTACATTCTGTTCACTTAGATCCCTCTGCCATTATATGCTAGCAAAAACATTTCAATTTATCTCAATAGGAAGCCAAAATATGCTGTCTCTTTCACTTCTCCTAATCTGTGAAATTGCATAGGCTCCAGTGAATTTTGTTAAGTCGACCCTCAGAACAAATATAGGAGAGTCAATATTTGCTGCTGCTCTTCTCATAATGAATCTTCTGCTCCAAGTTTCAAACAAAAAAAACACAAGTTCTATTGTACCACCACAAATAGGACATGACTATATTCTACCATTGAAGCCTTCTTTGGTTTTGAGATCTTCAGAAAAGAGTCTCAATGAGTCTCACTACATCACATACAGTTCTGGAAAAGGCATAAAAGAGGGTTTTCTAAGTAGCCATCCCAAGCTCTGGAACTGCCTGCCAAAAAAAGTTAGGAAGAGCCCCTTCTCTGCCGTCCTGATTTCTAGGTAGGCTTCTACTTTTAAATCATGTTGTTGAAACTGGGTCTGACTGGTCGGGTGCAATGTTCTCTTTATTCATGCATTTTAATCATTTTCAAAATACAGTTTGTTTTTTGTTTTGTGCCTTCAAGTTGACTATGACTCAGGGAAGCCCCACAATAGAAGTTTCCTGTAGGATTTATGTCCTGGCATCGAATGTTTACCGTATATATGTTGTGCTCTGCCCCAAGTCCCCTGCGGGGTGAGAAGGGCAGAATATAAATGTTTTAAATAATAAATAAATTTATTCAGAGGTGTTTTGCCATTGCCTTTCTCTAAGGCGGAGTGTGACTTGGAATTTGGTGGAATTTCATGGCTATGGGGTGATTTGAATACTGATCTCTCAGAATCCAAATCCAATATTCAAAGTATTTCACCACCCAGGCTCTTGTATTTTCTTAATATTACCCAATCTGTGTGCCATTCTGTGTAGAAAGAGGAGATATACATTTAAGAGATATTAAATGACTGATTGGTCTCCTCAATTTACTGATCTGCAATAATATTGTTAATATCAGTTGTATGAGGACAGTATCACAATTGTGTCAAAAGCATTATTATTGTTATTATTATTACTATTATTATGTTAGTTTATACCCTGCTTTTCCCATCGCAAGGAGACTCAAAGCGGCTAAGTAATAATGTTTTAACAGCATACAATTATCAAGTTTAGTATATGAAACCTACAATTCAAGCAGATAACTACCAGATCATCAACTGGGACCTCTTTGGTTTTGAAACTTTATTAGGAAGAGGCAATAAACATTAAAAACAGAATAAACTATTAACTTACTCATAACATAAAGAACAAATACAATCAGTTCTCCATAGCTGCAGTTTTGACTTTTGAGGATTAGATTATTCTCTGATTTCATTTTAATGTTTTCTCTAGGAATCCCTAGGTTCTTCATTACAACTCTGTGGTCAACTTTTGCCAAATATTAACCAGACACACTGGAGGACCTAGAGAGAACTTTCCAGAAATTTCTAAGTTATAGAGTTGTGCTGGAGAACCTAGAAATTTTTAGAAATATGTTCTCTTTAGGTTAAAAAAAATTGCAGTTTTTCATTTTCATAGGGGTCATGTGTCCTCAAGCCCAGAGGGCTAACTGTCGCATAGACTTCCAGAGTCTCACAGACACAAAAATAATCAGTACTAATAAAAATAATTGAGAAAAGGATACTAAGACTAGAAATTGCAGTAATCAAATGTACATATATGTGCCTTTAAGTCGTCTATTGGCTTGTGTGGGGTTTTCTCACGTAAGGGATACTCAAGGATGGTTTTGCCAGTTCCTTCCTATGAAATTAGCCTACAGCATTGGTATTCATGCATACTAAACAATATCTTACGTAAATATACCTATCATACAGCTTTTACAAAAAAGTTTGAAGGTGTTCCTTTATCTTAAATATCTTAAACATTTTTTTTCTAGAACAGTGTCTGCTCTTGGCTCGGCTTTGATATATCCACCCTAATAAAAATAGATCAGTTTGTTTGTATGATAATTTGAAAACAGGAAATATTAATCTAACTGCTTAGGACCTAGCATTATTCTTAGGTAAAGTGGATCTCTAAATTGATGAAGCTGTGTCAAAGCACCATGAAAGCTGAACTCGGACAACTGTCTTTCCAGGGAACAAAGAGCCTTGAACTAAAGAACAATTTTACCCTAAATCTCTGCCCAACAATGTTCTTCATTGTTATTCAATCAGCTTCACAGATAAACTATTCTTGACTCTATTCTGTCCAGTCTTCTGACTTTTTTGCAGGCCTGGTCACAAAGTAGCAAGATTGTAAATCTGATGAACGGGCTTATGTTTCCATAGCATTGAGAGATGGCAGTTAAAAGTGGTATCAAACTGCATTTTTCCAACACATGCAAGTATAGTAAAGTAACGGGACAAAAAGTGCACTTAGGCAACAGCGCTCACTTTCTGAGAATTTAAGACTTTGAGATGTTACAATTGCTAATGATTGTCCTAAACTTCAGAACAGTACACAGGTAGTAGTCTTAAGTATCATGCAGGCCTCAAAGGATGCCTATGTGGTAAAGCCAGCAGAAGCCAATAGTTCCTCTATAGCGTTGCCTTGTTTGATCTGTTGATTGTAATAAATTATGCAGTTTTGCCAACCTTTCGTCTTAACCCAGCTCCTATAAGCTTTCCAAATTGCTTGACAATTATGTAACAGGTGAAGTCACACCAGCACAGGACAGAGCAACACAGCAAACATCACCTGCTACTCTTGCTAGTTTTCATGCAGCTTTCCAAGGTATGAGGCAACACAGGATTCCTGTTACAGCAAAAAAAAGATGACAATCTATTTATGTGGCCTCCATCTTGTCATATTAATTCATCTGCCTTATAAGATTCAATTGATTTTGCATGCCATCACGTTCTGAGAGATGGTAGATGGTTATGCATTTAAAAAGGCTTTTTTATGTGGTAGCATCACATCTATGGAATTCAGATTCTCTCAAGAGTATAAATGTGCTCCATTTTTATTTATAGGCCATTTCAGCAACTGAAGACTTCCTTTCAGAAAGCCCTTAATTCTGCTGTTTTCTTCTGGTCCTCTGGATTGTTTATTTTTTGTTTAATATGTTTTTTTTATTTTAGCTCTCATTGGATTATATATATTTTAAAAATGTTTTCGTGAACTGTTAGGCACTGAGGGCGCTGCCTTCAAAAAACAGAATACAATGTTCCCTCACTTATTGCGGGGGTTACTTTCCAGGACCTCCCGCAACAAGTGAAAAACTGCGATGTAGGGATGCGCTATTTATTTTAATATTTATACATTATTTTAGTAGTTATACATTATTTTAAGCCTTTATAAATTTAAAATAAAGTGAAGAAAAGGAAGGAAAGGCCCTTCAAGGCTGGAGGGAGGACTGAGGAGGGAAACCCCTTGGAGAGCGGCAGCGGCAAAATCCCACAAAACAGTGAAAATACCATGATATATATTTAAAATTAATATTTTTTAAAATTCATGAAACAGCGAGTCCGCAATAAGCGAACCATGAAGTAGCGAGGGAACACTATATGGTTATCTAGGTGAAACAAATATATATTTTAACCAGTTGAACTAAGATTAAAATGCAAACTAACACGTTTATTTTGTTAACGAAAGAGTAAACAAAACACAGGTATGAGAAGGAGAACTCCTTAACTGTGGTTCTCATATTAAATCATATACCCATCCACTCTCACAATCCCATCCCCAATACAAGCTGATATACACAAGTCAATGTAAGAGCCGGTGACTGTCATGATGAGAATCAGCTCAGATTGCAGCCACACTTAGTGAATAATACAACCAGAAAAAGGATTAAGCTGATATGTATAGAATGCTTGACAGCTATTTCACAGTTATAACTAGCCCTAAAATGAAAACAGTTGTTCAGCAATAGCTGCAATGTTGTTATCAGACCTTTGTTTTAGGATGAGTTCAATTATATGTTACTTAACCAGATAACTTGTAAGATTATCCTATTCTATACATGCAGTTCTAAGCATGAAATCAAACTGGAATGGCATCTGCCAGGGGAATTAAAACCACCCTTACGGCCTCTGTGCCCCCCCCCCCCAATCTGCTTAGAAAAGTGGGCACTTTATTCAACACATTTTGGGGGCACATCGGAGGCCCCAGGGACAAAACATATTTGTTACATAAAATAAACTATGGTCATGCAATGTTGAATGAAGCTCTAAGATACCAACAATACTGTCCACTGAATGCAGTTGGAAACTAGCAGATGTGACAGATAACAACCCCCACAAAAAAAACCTCGTTAAAGCAAGCTCTTAATGCACATCAGTTCTCTGTAGTTTGTGTAATCATGATCCACACTTCAAAATGATTCCAAGGTTTCCTATGTACAGTAATGATATATGAAGCAACAACATCTTCTTCAATACAGGCTTGAAACTGCATTAAGTGGTCAGTGTAAGTGGTGGGCATAAGAATAATATTTTAATTGAGCATTAAATTATGACAATGATACATAGAAACAACCACACAGAGCCTAACTGGGATACTTGTGCTCTATTCTTTTTTCTTTTTCTTTTAGATCTTGCTAGAAGTCTTTAGAGCAGTGGTTCTCAACCTGTGGGTCCCCAGATGTTTTGACCTTCAACTCCCAGAAATCCTAACAGCTGGTTAACTGGCTGGGATTTCTGGGAGTTGTAGGCCAAAACACCTGGCGACCCACAGGTTGAGAACCACCGCTTTAGAGGTTGGATGGGTCTTCTTTAGTTGTTTGTTCCTGTATTACAGTAGGATGGAATTAGATGAGCCTTGTGGTCCTCTTTCCAACTCTCTCATGGGTCTGCCAGTTACCAAACCACAGTTTTCACTCTGATTTTCTAAACTTGGTCATTATGTGTAACAGCCAAAATAGGCAACGATCTCTTATCAAAACGTAACAAATAGAGTAAATTACCAGGATGATATATAATTCATATAACAACAATTTAAGAGTTGTTAGTGAGTTAATAACTCTTAGACTTAAAACTACAGTAATGGCAAAAAAAAGTATACAATACAACATGCGACTATACATTTATTCTAATTCAGCCAACACAATTTTGTGTTTTTTGTTGTTGTTGTTATTCTGAAATAATCTGGAGGTAGCATGTAATTGTACATGCATACATTGGGAAGTTTTATTCATATGCAACACAACAAGGCTGCTTCCAAACTACATTTCCTAGGGAGAGAGCTACAAGTTCAACAGCTGCACAAATTGTGCATTACCAGTCCAGTTTTTGAAGTTCATTAAAAGCAAATATTTTAAATGCTATTGAATATCATCTTTCTTTTTTTAAAAAAAAAAGTTTAAAACTGCAGGCTCCTCATTTCCCTGTTTGGTCTCCCTGTGGCCTAGAATGTTTGTACAAGTGATGCATGTTATTTGTGTTACATACTTGTTTATTTATTAAAAAGTCCCAGCTGTACACAGCATCTCACTCTGCATCTTTATAAATGTCATTTACACAACATTTGGAATACAGACAAAGATAGGGTATCAGTCAAAATTAAGAACATTGGTTATCTAATTATATTTCAGCAATCTCAGGTTAAAAAAACAAAACAGTATGTGCTATCTTCAAATGAGAAGAGCTCTCTCACGTCTCTTTAATTTGTACTGCATTTCATTTCCAGGATTTAAGAGTAAAGAGCTCTGGCTTATTTGGAATGACCCCAGATTCTGTCTCCAGACTTCACATATATAAATCTTCATGTCAGCTAAGATTGAACAGCTTGGAAACACTGACCACAGTGCTATCAAATTTTAATGTGTGTGAGTGGAAAACTGAAAAGGAAGTCCAGCACAATTGCAACTGATTACAAAAGGCAGAACTTCTCACAAGTGAAAGAGCTGCTAAAAGACTTTGGAAAATGACAAGCAAGATTCGAGATAGACAAAATACAGGCTATCCTTCAGCCAGTCCACCATTGCAAAATTATAGTATGAAATTCACATAGCAACGGTCACCAGCTCTGACAGCTTTATTTATTTATTTATTTATTTATTTTATTGCTTAAACTTCTAGACCGCCACTCCCAGAGGCTCGGGGTGGTTTACACAAATAGTAATAAAACCACAGTTAAAACAATGGTCAAGATAAAAATTTCACTAGTATTCATATCCCAAAAGCCTGTTGAAAAAGATTTTGCAGGCCCTACGGAATGCCATCAGGTCCTGGAGTGCCAGGACCTCAGGGGGAAGGGCAGTCCATAACGAAGGAGCAATTATAGTAAAAGCCCTTCATCTGGTTGCCGTCAAGCGAAAGCTCTTCAGACTAGGAATTTCCAAGAGATCTTGATCTTCAGATGGAAGGCGATCCCTTAGGTACACTGGCCCCAGACCGTATAAGGCCTTAAAAGTAAGAACTAACACTTTGAAACTGATCAGGTGTTCAATCGGTAGCCAGTGTAACTGCTGGAGAACTGGAGTTATGTGGCAGCTTGCCGGCTCCCCCGCGAGCAGCCGCACCGCAATATTTTGCACTAGCTTGAGCTTCTGGATCACCGTCAAAGGTAGGCCAATGTAGAGGGTGTTACAGTAATATAGGCTTGAGATGACCATAACCTGGATTACCGTAGCCAAATCGTTCCGAGACAGATAAGAAGCCAGCCGCCTAGCCTGGCGCAGATGAAAAAATGCTGCTCTGCTCACAGCGGAGATTTGAGCCTCCATTGTCAGCAGAGGGTCCAAAAGGACTCCTAGGCTCTTTACCAAAGATGACGGGCATAGTGCCTCACCATCCAGGGTAGGCAACTGGGGGATTTAGACAAATGTCTGAAAGGTAAGACCATCAATAGTGAGAACATGACAGCGTGTAAATGATGGCTGTACCTTACTTCCAATATCTAAGGCAGAGTGCCTCTCAATAGTGGCTGCCAGAGAATGTAAGCAAGAAATATGTTTGTCTCATATCCTTTATAGGAGGCAAGACATGGACTAGACATGCATTTGGTCTGATTCAGGAGAGTTTTCCTTTTGTTCTCTTAACTAGAAAGTCTCAATAACTTGAACTCTACTAACTAATTCAGTTATGTAACAAGATATGATTGGTGGTTCTTCGCCTTCTGACCTAAGCCTACACAAACTACTAAAAGATTTTGCAGCTTCGAACTACTCCTTGTCTCTTGAAATCTTCTTAACTCTTTTTTTTCAATGTTTAAATGCCAAGGATTAAAAAGATTGATTTCCCATTTACCACATTAAAAGGGTTTAAAAGCCGGGCTACATTTTATCATAGCCTCTCTGGCATTACTTCACGAACGAAGATTCTTAGGAAGGACTCATCCCACGCTTTTTACAAGCGTGTTGATCACTAAAAAGGCCAATCTGAGATAGGCAAGTCCGGTTGCAGAAAGCACAGCAGAAAGTCTCCTTAGGTGATGTTGTTTCCAAGTTGCGGTTCTTTCTGTGTTGTCGTTTCTCTTCAAGACCCATTTAGCATGTCTTCTCGAAAGAGGCCGCAGCATTATGGATAGTGCGTCTCCATGCTTCCTGATGTGAGGCCAGGGTGGACCATTGCTGGTGATCAATGTGGCCGAGCCTTAGATGTTGTTTCATGGAGTCCTTATATCTCTTTTTAGGGCCACCCCTCTTGTGCTAACCCCTGGCAAGTTCACCATAGAGTAGAATCTTTGGGAGGCAGTGGTCCTCCATCCTAGAGACGTACCCTGCCCAGCACAGCTCAATGCTGGTGATCCCTGCTTGCTCAAGGACAGCAATATTCGTCACATAGTCAGTCCAGTGTACATTTATGATTGAGCAAAGACAGCGCTGATGAAAGCGTTCGAGGAGTCGTAGGTGTTGGCGATAGGTGACCCATGTTTCAGACCCATAACGGAGAATAGATAGTACAATAGCTCTGTACACACTGATTTTGGTGTTTGTTACTCCAGACTCTTTTGTGAAGCCTTCCCAAAGCACTATATGCCTTTGCTAATCTGTGATCTATTTATCAATCTTGGCATCTGAAGAGATGATACTTCCCAGCTATGTGAACTGCTGAACGGACTTAAGCACAGATTTGCCTATGCTGACATGGGGATGATGGTGTTCTTCCTGTGGTGCGGACAAATAGACAAATGCATGAATTCTTCATATTATGAACCTCTTCATAAAAATGAGTGTTTTCTGTTTTAAAAACCTAATTGTGAAACTGTGCTAAATTTCATCCCTGCTTTTCCCCAAGCTCTTTCATGTTACCCCCCCCCCTTTAAAAAATCCTTAGAAGGGTTTCAAAGTCATACAGACCTCGTTTTTAGAATACATAAGAGGCTGCAGTGATAGGGAGAATGCACAGCTGAGGTCTACCATTGGATCTTGCCCAAAGTATCCATGCTAAAATAAGATGCCCAAAGAAGGTTACATCAAATGTTTTGGAAATTGTAACAATCATCACGACATTAAACAAACAAAAAATCAGAAGCAAGGAAATAGTACTCTCGCTACAAATACCAAGCATGGAGTTATAGCCAAAATATTTTTTCCACTGTATAACTTCTCTGTCAATTAGAATTTTCAAAGACTGGAATCTTAAAAAAGAGAGAAATAGAGAAAAAGAATGACACCACAACATAGAAAAGAACAAATGAAAACATGTAATTTTATGAAAGGGGTACATGGGGGTATGAGAGAAATAGCTTTTTTCCTCACCCACAGCTTTCTATCCCCAGATATACATCTGAAGCATAGCACATTTCTACTCCTGAAATTGCAACAATAATGACCAAGCAAAGAACTGTTCCCATATTCTGCATGTTATTCATATATGCATAAATGTGATTATTGCTGTCACAACTAAATTAGCTTAAATACAAAAGAGTATATTTTGCCAGACTGGTTTTGATGAGGAAATAAACATTTTTTTAAATAAAGAGTTCAGTGGAACGCTAAATGTTTGTTTGCAAAAAAATTCAGTGCAATTAGGTATTTTATGAGAACATTACTCAAGCTGTGAAAGGAGTTGCATAAAATGTATGGGAGGGTCATAGCTCAAAGGAAAGACCTATGCTTTGCATGTAGAAAAGTCCCAGGCTGCTTTGATATTACATTTTCAAAACAATTTACACTGACACATATAAAAAACTAAAGCATAAAATGAATACAAATAAAACTAAGCAATAAAATGAACAGCTACATAAAAAACACCTTGATAGTTAAATTTATTTATATCCTGCCTTTTCCCTAGTTCAGGAATCAAGGCAGCTTACAATACCTAGAACAAATATGGAGCACCGGTAATTAAAAAGTGAAGCAATTAAATAATTTAAAAGTTAGGAAGCAATTAGACCATCATAAAAGTGAAACCATGCAAAGCAAATTAAAACAATAGCAACTCAAAAGACCAGCACATTAATCTGTTCATTAAGACAATTTAATGTTAATAATAGTATCTTAGATGTTATAATTTAAAACAGATATGTGTAGACCTCCTTCAAAAGCAGTGCTATGTACAACACATTACAGGGTTTGAAGTTCATGAACTGAACCAATACACAGAACATACCATACCACCTTTGGAAGAACTTCTCAATTTAGGGATTATGGATATTTACTTGCAAGTTAGCTCCACATAAGAATGTATGTGCTGTAGCTTTTATATAGTAAGAGTCTCTGTACATCTTGCCTTCCAAGTTAACTAGCCAATGCATTGCATATTTTATACAGTTCTCGTTACTGACATAACATCTGAGTCAACCTTTCAAAACTAACATTACTCATATGGACAGGGAAGTTCTGATTCCAACTAGAAAAAGTTATGTCATAAAACTCAAAATTCTAGAAGTCAGTGAGTCTACAGATTTGTCATCCACTATGACTATAGTCTGGGATTCTATGGGATCCATAAAACATAGCAGCAAACAGTTGGATTATCCAATGGCACAATTGGTGAAATCATTGTGCTGGCAGGCCGACAGTTCGAATCCAGGGAGTGGGGTGAGCTCCTGTCTGTCAGCTCCAGCTTCTCATACGGGGACATGAGAGAAGCCTCCCACGGGATGGTAACACATCCGGGCATCCCCTGGGCAACATCCTTGCAGATGGCCAATTCTCTCACACAAGAAGTGACTTGCAGTTTCTCAAGTCGCTCCTGACACACACAAAAATCTGCCTTTGATATCAGAAGCAAGTATTTGATCAGTAGGCAACTATTTAAAGCCCATTATCCTGCACACAGAAAGCCAAAGAAATGAAACAATCATTGTTATGTCTCTGTGAAGCTCAGAAAATATATATAAATTATGTAAAGTATTACCTTTACACACAATTTACACCTAATTAAGAAATGTAGGTTGAGCATCCCTAATCTAGAAAAACAAAACTCTCCAAAATCCCAAACTTGTTGCCATCAGACACCTGGCTTTCAGTTTTGAGGTAAAAGCTGCTGCACTCCTGCACTCACAAGGAAGAAGCAAATACCCAGCAGGCTCTTTGGAGAATTCCTGTATTTTTCTTTCTTTCTTTCTTTCTTTCTTTTTCTTTCTTTCTTTCTATAATCTCTCGAAACCTCAGTCTCTCTTCACCTGGCATACAATACAAGCAGCAAATGAATGTGAAGCAAAGGTATAAAGAGACAGGCACACAAGTGGCGAGAGAGCTGAGAATCTGTGGAATGGTGGGACCTGTAGATTTCTTCCCACCAAGCACTGTTTGGATTCCCTGCCATTTCACTAATATTTCAGAACAACAACATCTGAAACGCTTCAGGTCCCAAGAATTTCAGATAAGAAATACTCCAGCTGTATTTATCAAATCACCTGAATATCTATATATATAAAGGAAGAGTCGTCATGGAACGACCGTCCCAAACAGAGAAACCTTACAACGCAGAGACACCAAACTTGCCAACAGAAATAGGCCTCAGACAAGGTAGGTTTGTAGCAAAGAAACTTCCCCCAAAACCTAAAGGCCCCCAAAACAACGAGTAAAAAAACTACATTTCCCAGCATCCTCCGGGGCTGCCAACGACTCTCCCAGCCTCTACATTCTGTCAAAATGATTGGCTGCCAATAAGGATGGATTTGCATAACTCCTGTACTAGCCAGCCAACATGAACATTCCGACACATAATAAACTGTCAGAGGAGGATAAGGCAAAGGGCTGAGGCACAAACACAAACACCCAATTCACTTCCCACAGAAAATTTACACCCCTACAAATCACAGACCACGCCCAAAATTGACAGTAAGGCTTCATTAACTTAATTTTCCTGACGAGGCCTCACTTAATGGAATGCTGTTTACGCTCTGAATTTACAGTAAGGCTTCATTAACTTGATTCTCCCGACTAGCCCTCAGCTCATTGGACATTGTGTATGGCCTGAATTGACAGTAAGGCTTCATTAACTTGCTGTTCCTGACTAGGCCTCAGCTCATGGGACATTGTGTATGGCCTGAATTTACAGTAACCTACCTTGGCACACAGAGCCCCTATGACCCACGCTACATTCTACTACAGTTTGGAGGAGGGTGGACCATGGATTATGGGACTTGAACTACCTCCATGGATAATGGGATTTGTAGTACTTCAAAACCCATCATTCCCCACAGACCACTGTGTCCAAGAACCAAGACCGATAAAGACCAAACTTGGCAAACAATGCACCCCATGACCCACACTCCATCCGACTGAAGATTAGAGGAGGACACACCATGGATAATGGGATTTCAAGTACCTCCACTCACTTCCAAAGTACCCCACCCACACACGCATCAACCTCTACATCAACACAGCAGACGGAAAGACAAAAAACATTGTATATCCGCAAGCTATGCAGAACGCCAGCAACACCACACAACAACTCCACAGGACTCCAACACCCCACCCACCAAAACAACCCACAACAACACAGCCATGACCCCAACAACACCATAACTAACAACAACTCCAACCCTTACATACTCAGACTTCCTCGCATCTCCAAAATAGGGCACAGCAACGCGTGCCGGGCACAGCTAGTATCATATAAATGTCATTCAGGGAATGTCTACATTTCAATGTCTAATTAAGGAAACTTTTTTTTCTAAATGCTATTTAATAATGAAGGGCAGTTAGACCAGTGTTTCTCAACCAGTGTGCTGGGGCACACTAGTGTGCCGTGAGCGATCATCAGGTGTGCTGTGGGAAATTGGAACCTCCAGGAAGGGGGGGGGGGAGTCTAGTGTGTTGAAGTATAAAAACCCTAAGAAAGCTACCTTGATAAAGGCACAACATTACAAACACACACACCCTCCCCACCCATTGTCTACTTGGTCTCTCCCTCTCCATGCATTGGGAAGGCCCGCCTCCCTTTCCCCAAGTATAGACCTCATCTTGCCTCCTGGGGGGTTCTGTGTGGGAAGTTTGGCCCAGTTCTATCATTGGTGGGGTTCAGAATGCTCTTTGTTTGTAGGGGAACTATAAATCCCAGCAACTACAACTCCCATATGTCAAGGTCTATTTCCCCTGAACTCCATCTGTGTTCATATTTGGGCCTATTGAGTATTCATGCCAAGTTTGGTCCTGATCCAACATTGTTTGAGTCCACAGTGCTCTCTGGATATAGGTGAACTACAACTCCAAAACTCAAGGTCAATGCCCTCCAAACTCTTATCGCATTTTCTCTTGGTTATGGGAGTTCTGTGTGGGAAGTTTGTGTCTTTCTGCCATTCCTGCCAGGATATCTATGTTGTGTTCATCGAAACAGGCCCAGGTTTCACACTGAGTGTATAAATACATTTAAAAACATTAACTATATGTAGAGTGCAACGCACTCTACGTGGGGCTGCCTTTGAAGACAGTTCGGAAATTGCAATTAGTCCAGCGGGAGGCAGCCAGATTGCTAACGGGAGCTACATACAGGGAGCATACCACCCCCCTGTTGTGTCAGCTCCACTGGCTGCCGGTCCAATTCCGGGCTCAATTCAAAGTGCTGGTTTTGACCTTTAAAGCTCTATACGGTTCTGGCCCAGCCTACTTGTCCGAACGCATCAGCCGCTATGTCCCACCTCGTAATCTAAGATCATCCAGAGAGGCCCTGCTCTCGCTCCCGCCTACGTCTCAGATGAGGCTGGTGGGGACGAGGGATAGGGCCTTCTCAGTGGTGGCTCCCCGCCTGTGGAATGCCCTTCCTATTGATGTACGATCCACCACATCCCTCCTGGCCTTCAGGAAAAAAGTAAAATCCTGGCTGTGGGACCAGGCATTTGTACACCAGCACAAGGCAGCATTTTAGATTGGTTTTTAATGGAAGTGGGTGATTATGGCCAATGTTTTTATGGACTGAACATTGTTTTAATCCAGAGTGAATGGTGCTAATGTAGCTGTATTTTAATGTATTTTTAATGTATTTTAATTGTTGAAGGGTTTATATTGTGATTATGTGAGCATCGAATTGTGCCGTACTGTAAGCCGCTCTGAGTCCCCCCTTGGGGGTTGAGAAGAGCGGGGTAAAATCCCGAAATAAATAAATAAATAAATACTGTGTTAGAGTCTCATTTTGTGTCATTTTGGTTGGTGGTGTGCCCCAGGATTTTTTTAATGTTAAAAGTGTGCCGTAGCTCAAAAAAGGTTGGGAAACACTGAGTTAGACAATATATATTGGTAGACAGTGGGGCCATTTCTGGTAAGCTCTCTATTGACTGTTTGAATTGTTGCTACAGTGAGATGGTGGAATACAGGCTTAGGGCCTCTGAGCCCCCCAATTCCTCCAAAGTGATTTTTTTCTGACAAAAAAAGATGGAATATCTCTACCAGAAGCTCCAGGAGAAGCAATACAACAAAGGCCCCCTGCACCCCCATACTGGTGTTTCTATACCAGTAGCAAAATTCTAACCAATTGGGTTTTTAAAAAATGGGAACATTTTAATTTTTCTGTAGTGGTCTCGAAGAGAGAAGAAAATTTGCTCCCATACACATGGAGGCTTATCCACCTGAATACTGAATATGGTCTGATTGAACAAGTAATTAAGTAAGAATGCACAGAATTTTCTTAAAGCAGATGAGTTGCACCTTCAATTGTCAGAGACTCTGAGCATATACTCTAATTCTCTGAATTTAAAATGCTAAACTGGTAATTGGGATTCATAAAAAATACATGGCAAAATTTGAATCAGACTATTCCTACTATAATTCACCATTTCTTAATATGAAAAAGGGAGGCATTGCTTGTTACAGCTGGATACATGAAACAAGCAAAAACAATTTAGAATACACTAATGATTTCAGAATCCTGTGATTGTCTGTGTAACTAGACAAAATTAAACTCTAAGTTACAGGGGGCTGGGGGAGCATATATTTCTTTATTGTAAACATGTACATATAATCACTCTGAAATCCAAAGTCTTCACTAATGGCTTTCAAAAGCATTTGTGTTCACGTAGAGCAAAGGAAGAGAAAAGAAAAGCATAACAGTACAATATATTTCAACAAACATGTAGGTTAAACTTTCAAACATTCAAGTAAAATAGCCAGGATGATGCAAGTTCACCAGTCACTATTTATCAAGATTGTCTTGACTGGCTAGAGCATTATTTTTGGGGCTAGACTTTTATTTTATTGTATTGCACTCTTTATTTTATGCTTTTTCTTGGCACATTGTGCCATATGTAAGCCGCCTCGAGTCCCTTCAGGGAAATGGAGGCAGGGTACAAACATAAAATTATTATTATTATTATTACATTAGGAATGGGAATGAATCTTAACAACCGTTGCACCACCCATTAGAGGAAAAAACAAATCATGCCTTACTTTTGCCTTATAGAATCATGAGATCTGCTGTTACCAATAAGCACATTAAACTTTAAAAGAAAATCCTATAAAAACTCTTGGATCCTAGGCATTTAGTAAATTTTAATATATTATTACAATTTAAGGAATGTGTTTTAAATGTTTTATTAGACTAAGATAATATTCAAAAATCATTTAAAAGTTTGAAATCCAAAAAACAAAAAATCACACAAATCCAATGTACTAGGAAGGTGATCTAGATGGAGTTTTCCAGTGAACATCACACTCAGAAAAGTGAACCGGTCTTGAAACTGCTAATAAAGTACAGCATCATTAGTGCACATGTGATTTTGCATAACAAAGAAGTCATACCCAAGGAGATTATGATTTAATTTACAATATGAATAAACAGAAAACATTTTTAGTTTGCTCAAGGGCTTGTAAGGACCCAGTGGAATTTTTCCTTTTCCCCTCTGTATAAGAAAGAACCACAGCATGTGATATAACTCACTGTGCCAAAGAGAGAAACAAAAATTCAACTGACTCCATGTAAGGCCTTGAGCATACTTAAAAGTAGCTATTTGTATAGTATTTGTGTTGTAATTGTTTTTTCAGTTTTCTTTCACTGCTCTTCAAAATGCGATGCACATTTATTATATTATTATATATATGAAAGAGAGTTCAACCAACCATAACTTGAAAATGGGGGGAGGTGTCCAAAAAGCAAAGCTTAATTTTGTGCATGCAAGCATTATGCTGATATACAGCCATACCCTACTGCAGCCTCCTATCATTTCACAGATCATGAGGCTCTCTCAGAACTTAAGTTATTTGCCATTTCACTTTGTCAATGTATATCAAAGGACTTTAACATCAATTTTTGTAGCCACAGAGAGCTCCTAGAACCATATTGGCCAACCAATACAGAGGGCCTACTGTACTATACTTTAACTTTCTGAGCCATTAAGCTTGGGAGGCTGAGAAGATTATGATGTTCAAAGACAGGAGGCATTTATTTCACTAATTTCAAACAATGATTAGAGTTTAGCTTAGTTTTAAAGAAATTGTATGCAATCCATGTGCTTCCAGATATGGCCACATCAAACAGGATGATTCAAAGCCAAAATCTCTCTCAAGTCCAACTAAGAAATTTACTGAACAGACTTAGAAGTGGAGTGGGCAGATCAAAAGACAACCTGGCAAATACAAAATAAATAAAAAATCTAAAAACTTTTTATGTGACCCAGAAATATAAATATATTGAATAAAACAGGCATAAAAATCAAACATTTAGAGTTAATCAGCGTTTGTGAGGCCTGCTAAACAGACTGATTTTCCTCATCCAGTCCATTACTGATGGCAGACACCGGTTTAGAATAATGACAGCTTCCTTGGCTCTAGGTGGAAAGGAGAAATACAGTTGGGTGTAATCTGCATATAGATGGCACTGCACTTCAAAAATCCAGATGACATCTCCCAGCATATTTCAAACAGCATGGGAGACAAAACAGAACACAGAGGAACTCCACAGAACAATTGCCAGGGTTTTGAATAGGAATGCCTGCTTAGGCTATAATTTCCATCATCTTCACCTAGCACAGCCATTAGGCTTGCTGGCATGGAATGGTAGTAACTCTCATTTTACAAACATCCGACTTACATACGAGTCCTACTTGCAAACATGGTGCAAGACAAGAGGAAGTGAGAGAAATATTCTCCTAGGAAGGGAAATTAACTCCTGAAAGAGTTATCATGGGGAAACAGTGTCTCCACTGAAGCTTTATCACCAATCCTTGTTTCCATGACAACCCCAAAATTTCAACAACCAATTGTCACAAGGACAGAAAGTGGGGCAAAACCGTCTGAACAGGGGCACATACAGCAAAACAAATGTTACAAGTGTGTTAACTATTTCCTATGTTGTCAAAAACTAAAAAAAAAAATTGGGGGCTGGAGTCATACCTAAAAATGTACATGTTCTAAACTGCATGCGAAGTCAACTTAAAAACAAACGAATAGAACCTATCTTCTTGGTGACCCGGGAACAGCATATTTGCTAAACTACATCAGCAAGCAACCTGCACAATGCTTACATATTTAACAATGTGAGAAAGTATGAGAAAGTTGTTTACAGAACCCAGGCATAAGCATATACTCTTACATTAAGTGCATGTACACTCTCACTATTTTTTTCTTACTGAAAAAAGACATCCCTGCCTAGTCATCTATTCCCAAAACAAACATCGTTGAGACTCCTTACATCCAACAGCAAGAATTCTGGACTTTCTAATTAAAATCAAGGTATTAAAAATCACATGCCCTTCAGAGTGCTGCAACTAAACATATTTCTGCACTCATCTTACTCTGGATACTACTATTGCACATCCATGTGTCCTTCAACATACAAGAACAAGAACAGTACATAGCAGGCCACCAAGGGTAGCACAACTTTATCCCAAAAGAAAAAAATATAGTTCGGGAAGTCCAAAGAATATCAAAACCTATTTAACTAAGACTGTTTTGTTGTAATAATTATGGAAATAAAAGGGAATGAACTCCAGCCATTCCAATCAACTTCCATCCCATCATCTAATGTCCAGACCACACAGATTTCCAGAGAGATCCTTTATGCTCCCTGACAAGTAACAGTGGCATCAAAACTTTCCAAGATAAGAACCTAGATATCTCTTACTCTTTCAGAAAAAAACATTAACTTCTCATAATATTAAGAATCCCATGTAACGTGGGTCATTGAGGAACCAGAAAAACCACATCACCAAACCATGTGACTGGAGTCATATCAGTCATCCGATATGAGCACGTCACCTTCCCCCAGTCCATTAGACAAAAAGACACACAGAAGAATAAGCTTTGAAGAGGACAAGGAGAAGCCTTGACAAATAACAGGTGGAGTATCCTTCATATGAAATTCCAAAATACTCCAAATTCAAAATGGTACATATGGGTGGTGGAAACAGTGACAGCTCTGCTTCCTGATGGTTCAATACACAAAAGTTTTATTTCATGCGCAAAAGTATTTTATAAGCACTTATAAAATTACCTTCAGGCTGTGTGAATATTAAGCATACATGAATTTTGTGTTTAGACTTGAGTCACATCTCCAAGATAGCTCATTATATACATATAAACAAGTACAAGGATCATTTCAAATTGCCATCTATCTAAAAATTCAAATGTCAAAACATTTTAGAGAGATATTCACTCGAGCTAGATTTGATCAGATTGATACAATAATCAGATATGGGAGGTTTAACGGCATCCCTTATAATGAACGAGAATTTGTATCTGCAGAACACCTGAAACTGAGGATACAGCACATGTATTATTTGATTGTAAATTGTATCAGAAGGTGAGAGGCCTGTACCTTGGTCCATATATCAAATGGAGAATTTATTGGGAATCTCACATCAGAACAACATATTTTATATGTGGCCAAGACCCAAAAAATTACATATACATTTATTTACTGCATTTCTATGTCATCCCTCTCAGCCCGAAGGCGACTCAAGGTGGCTTACACTGGCACAATCTGATGCCACAACAATCATAAAAGCAACATTAAAACTTTTAACGCATATTATAAAAACCATGTAAAAAGCATTAAAACCATATAAACAACAATAACTTCCTATCAGCTCATTATCCAAAGACATTGTCAAGCCATTCCATAGTCATTCTTTCCTGAGTTCCATATTCATCTATTTCACTGCGTTTCCCAAAGGCTTGTTGAAAAAGCCAGGTTTTTAATTTTTTTATGTGGGGCTGATAGGGGTAAAGTGTAGGGGCGAATAAGGAAATAGGATGTATATATTCAGAGTTATCACATTTACTGTATTATTTTAAGTATTATTTAACTTACTACATAATTTTATTAAGTTGCATCAAGCTTTGTTTTTTGTTTGGTTTGGTAATTTGGCCTAAGGGCTAATCAATCAAATATATTTAAGTACTGTCTATTCTCCTATATGGGTCTGAAACATGGGTCACCTATCGCCAGCACCTACGACTCCTCGAACGCTTTCACCAGCGCGGTCTTCGCACAATCCTAAATATACACTGGACCGACTACGTGACGAATGTTGCTGTCCTTGAGCAAGCAGAGATCACCAGCATTGAGGCCATGCTATTGAAAACACAGCTGCGTTGGGCAGGGCATGTCTCTAGGATGGAGGACCACTGCCTCCTAAAAATACTATTCTATGGTGAACTTGCCATGGGTCAGCGCAAGGGAGGCGCCCCCAAAAAGAGATATAAAGACTCCCTGAAACAAAATCTCAGGCTCGGCCAGATTGATCACCAACAATGGTCCACCCTGGCCTCACATCGGGAAGCATGGAGACACACTAACCACAATGCTGAGGCCTCTTTCGAGAAGACACGCCGAACAATTCTCAAAGAGAAACGACAATGCAGAAAGAACCGCAACTTGGAAACAACATCACCCAAGGAGACTTTCTGCTGTGCTTTCTGCAACCGGACTTGCCTATCTCAGACTGGCCTTTTTAGTCATCAACGCGCTTGTAAAAAGTGTGGGATGAGTCCTTCCTAAATTATCTTCAAGCACAAAGTTATTTTTAAACCATGTATAAAATTGCTTTCAGGTTATGTAAAGGAAGCAAACATGAATGGCATGTTTAGATTTCGATTCCATCTCCAAAAGGTATCATTATGGACATATAAGCAAATACAGGCATTCCAAAATGGGGGGAATACTCTCAGAACCAAACCGCTTCTGCTCCCTTGCATTTCGGATGGATGGGCAAACTTGGGCCCTTCAGGAGTTCTGGACTTCAACTCCCACAATTCCTAACAGCCTACCGGCTGTTAGGAATTGTGGGAGTTGAAGTCCAGAACTCCTGAAGGGCCCAAGTTTGCCCATGCCTGAGATAAATGATACTCAGCCTGAGACTGTTACAATACTTGGCCTCTCCATACTGAAAATTTTGTTCCATGCACACAATTATTAGAAAGCCGTACATAAAACTATCTGCAGGGTATGTATATGTAGCAGAAAACCCAGAAAAAGGCCTCAAAATACTTCCTTGTCCCAAGAATTTCAGAGAAGGGACACTCCACCTGTGCCAGAGCCTGTCTTCCATCGGGGAAGAGCCTGAGGCCTAGGCGCCCTTGGGCCGCCTGAGGCGCGTTACCTTGCGGACCCCCTTGTAGATGTAGAAGTAGAGACCCCAGCCCACGTTGAAGCACAGCCGGTCGCCGTTCCCGCTCTGGTCGTGGACGTTGACGAAGGAGACGCGGACGGGGTTCGAGCCCTGCGAATTGGGCATCCGGTTGGGCCGGCTGTACTCGGAGTGGCTGAGCAGCTTGTAGAGCCCCTCGCGGGTGGTAAACTGGCTCTTAATCTCGTTCGCCTCCTTCCCTCCTCCCTCCGCCGCCATCTTGGAAAGGAGCGTTCATCCTGTGCCCAGGCCCCGGATGTGAAGGCCCAGTGCGCAGGCGCCAGAGAGGAACTCGCCTTTCCCCTTCGGTCCCAGCGCCGAAGGATAGAAGCCCACGGAGCGCTCGCGCCGGGGAGGGGAAAAAAGGGGGCGGAGCCAAGAGCCCTTATGCGCCAGATCAGGTTTCTGGGGCGGGGCGGAGAGGCATGGGTTGTAGTGCGCGTGCGCAGGAGGAGATACACCTTCCTTAAATTGTAGGAATTGGAAGAATGGAAAAATAAAATGCATTTCTGTGCCTTTATATTAATACAAAGGGTATACCATCCCATCCCCCAAACCAGGCCCTGGGCAAACGCCGCCCCTCCAGGTGTTTTGGACTACAACTCCCACAATTCCTAACAGCCGGCAGGCTGTTAGGAATTGTGGGAGTTGTAGTCCAAAACGCCTGGAGGGCCCAAGTTTGCCCAGGCCTTCCCCAAACTGAATACACTAGACATGGACCAACTTGGGCCCTCCAGGTGTTTTGGACTTCAACTTCAATTCCTAACAGCCAGAATTATGGGAGTTGTAGTCCAAAACGCCTGGAGGGCCCAAGTTTGCCCAGGCCTACCCCAAACTGAATACACTAGACATGGACCAACTTGGGCCCTCCAGGTGTTTTGGACTTCAACTTCAATTCCTAACAGCCGGAATTATGAGAGTTGTAGTCCAAACGCCTGGAGGGCCCAAGTTTGCCCAGGCCTACCCCAAACTGAAAACACTAGACATGGACCCTCCAGGTGTTTTGGACTTCAACTCAATTCCTAACAGCCAGAATTATGGGGAGTTGTAGCCCTCCAGGTGTTTTGGACTTCAACTTCAATTCCTAACAGCCGGAATTATGGGAGTTGTAGTCCAAACACCTGGAGGGCCCAAGTTGGCCCATGCCTGGTGTATACCCTTAATAAATAATGGTGTATTATTAATTCCTTATACGGTTCTGGCCCAGCTTACTTGTCAGAACGCATCCACCCCTACGTCCCACCTTGTAATCTAAGATCATCCGGGAAGGCCCTGCGCTCGCTCCCGTCAGCAGCACAAATGCATCTGGCGGGGACGAGAGACAGGGCCTTCTCGACTGTGGCCCCCTGCCTATGGAACACACTCCCAAATGAGGTAAGATCCGCTCCCTTCCTCCTGCCTTTAAAAAAAATTAAAATTATGGTTCTGGGACCAGGCCTTCGGACAGTAGATGTATGTAGCAGTTTAGAGGGGCATTGACTGCAACGGCGATTCGACTGACAAGACTGTTTTATTCTTTTAATTATGATTTATGTTTTATTGTGGCTTTACTATTGTAATTGTTTGTATTGCCATTGTATTGGTGCCCAATGTAAGGCATTTAATCTTGCCATTTTATGTGTAAACCGCTTTGAGTCCCACCCCACCCCACCCCCCAGGGATGAGAAAGGCGGTATATAAATACTGTAAGTAAATAAATAAAATAAAGAATGTATACAGTTTTGCTCCCATAACAATGCATCTACTCCTAATAACTGATAATTCTGGATTTTGTTTGGCAGCAACCCCCCCCCCCAAATGAATACACTGGACTTTTTGGAAATCCCCCAATGTAAATTTGTGGGATTAACATAACTCAAAATCCACTGGATGAATTGACACCAAATTTGGACACAATACACCTATCAGGTCAACGAGTGCCCATCACTCATAAAAACACTGATAAATACAGCAGAAGACACTCATAAAGCCCAAAAACAAAATACATTACAACGCATGCGCCAAACCACATATATATACACACACATACAAAGATATATAAACACATACAGATATATATACACACACAAAACATATTTATATAGTCTGGGCCACAGCAACGCGTGGCAGGGGTCGGCTAGTGTATGTATGTGTGTATATATATGTTTGTGTGTGTATACACCCTTAATTTATATCTATCTATATATCTATAAAAATAATAAAACTTTATGTATACCCCACCTCATTTCCCCGAGGGGACTCGAAGCGGCTTAAAACTGTGTAAATAACACAACATTAAGCAAAATAAAACGATAATAAAACAATAAACCAATAACCAATTTATATCTATCTTCTTCATCGATATCTATCTTCTATGCTGCTTCTCTCTCTCTCTCTCTCTTACTACTACTACTACTACATCAGCCCCCTGGTAGTGCAGCGGGTTAAACCGCTGAGCTTCTGAACTTGCTGACCGAAAGATTGGCAGTTCGAATCAGAGGAGCAGGGTGAGTTCCCGCTGTTAGTTACAGCTTCTGCCAACCTAGCAGTTCAAAAACATGCAAATGTGAGTGGATCAATAGGTACTGGTCCGGCAGGAAGCTAATGGTGCTACATAGAGTCATGTCGGCCACATGACCTAGAAGGGGTCTACGGACAATGCCGGTTCTATTACCTTTATATCTCTTTATCTTATCAATATCAATATCTATCTCTATAGTAAAAGTGAATATGCTTGTATACAATTTCCAATACGGCTCCCACATTCAGAGAGCCCTGTGACCACCCCCACCCCCCGACACATACACATATACAGACGATGAATCTGCACCAAACTTGACTCACAGACCCCACCCACCCCCCCCCCTCATGACCAACAGAAAATACTGGAGGAGTTTGGGGGTAACTGACCCATGATTTTCAGTTATAGTTCAACAAAGATCAAAGAGCAGTCTGAACCCAACCAACGATGGATCTGAACCAAACATGGCACACATACCCATGTCATTTCTTAAGTGAATGTAAGTAAATGTAAGAATTAGACCCAAGGATGCTGTAAGTAATTACTATCGATCCACCTTGTTAATCTTATGTAATTTTCAGCCAGGGTGTAGTAGTTGTAGAAGTACTAAAGGAGTATTAAACTTCTATGTTGTTTGAGAGTTCATGTTGGAGAAGTGTGTTTGAGAGAAAGCTGCAAAGTTTCTGAAGGAGAAGGCTTCAACTGCTTGGGAGTTGCTGGCAGAAAGGTCTGAGAAGAGTTGTAAATATTTTTGGTATAAAGTCCTTTTTTTACTACAAAGACAATTGGTCTATGTCTACTCCTTAAACCGGAGAGGGAGACACTCTGCTGAGAAGGGGTTGTTTCTATTGCCACATATAGAACCCTTTTAATTACACCGTGAGACTCATGACCAACCTTAAGTACTGGTGCAGTTTGGGGGGGTATGGACCCAGGGTGATGGGAGTTACAGTCCACCCATATCTAGAGACCACTTTGAACCCCAGGGATGATGGATCTGGACCAAATTTGGCACACCAACCCCTGATAACCAGCATTAAGTACTGGTGAAATTTGCCGGCTTGACCCGGGAAGATGGAAACTGCAGTTTACCCACAATCAAAGAGTACTTTGAAATCCACCAATGATGTATCTGGAACAAACTTGCACACATGACCAACTTTAACCGTTGGCGGTGTTTGGGGGAGAATGCACCTGGAATTATGGGGGTGGTAATTTACACATAACTTTATGCATTTTCTAATGGAATCATTCATAAAACCCAAAAACAATTTTTAAATAAATAGCATTATAAATTACCTAACCTGGACACTACAGGGTATTTAAGATAGTGTGTTTAAATGTATGTATGTTTCTGGGTGATTTTCAAGGCACCTCCCACATCCAGAGAGCCCTGGGAGTCCCTCCAACAACAGACCCGGACCAAACTTAGCACATATAACCCTTATGACCAACTTAAACTACTGGCGGGATTCAGGGGAAACAAACCTGAGGCTATGAAATTCACAGTTCACTCACATCCAGAGACCACTATGAATCCCACTGATTGATTTGTTTTTATGTTAAGACCTGGATCCCATCTCCGAGAAATCACATTATATATGTGTATGTAAAAACATGTATACCAAAAATCCAAAAGGAAAAATTCAATGAACTTCTGATCAGATAAAGGATACTCAGCCTGAGACTGTTAATAGCCAACCTCTCCTTTCTCAACTCAACTCAACTTTACTGCTTATATACCGCTTTCCCCAGAGGCTCCAAGCGGTTTACAGAGTGGACACAGTACACAACAGAATCACCATAGACATACAACATACAATATATAACAAATCCAGTCTAACAACTTCAAACTACCCTAGAGAAAGAGGGTGTAAGGGCCAGCTGTAAAACATTACACAATATGAATAATCTACAGATCTACAGCTCAAAAAACTTCACCAAGGAAAAGGGGGTATAAGGTCAGAGGACCTATGATGCTCAGTAATGTTGGCAAATGGTTGAGGAGCCGGTATAAAGGCCAAGTCCTGTGGTGACAATCGGTTTCAATCACAAAATTGTTGAAAAGCCATATACAAAATTACCTTCAGGCTACATATATGATGCATAAATGAATTTTGTGTTATCTTACTATATGTGCCTAAGTACAATACACATATGCATATGTACAAGTATTCCAAAATCTTCATTTCAGGCACTACATTTTAAAAACTAAAATCATGTATGAAATGGCCTTCAGGCTCTGTGTATTATTATTATTCCCCACTTTATCTCTCCCAAAGGGGATTTAAAGTAGCTTAACATAAAAATGTTGTCACAGCATTTTAAATATACCAATATTAAAACAGAATTAAATATAAAAAAGTATTAAAAGATTCACAGTAAAACCGTCCAAACCATTTTGATGCATATTCAAAGCTTAAACCATAGCACCCCCTGAATTGATCTTTAAACCTTCATCTTTAAAAGCCTGCCTGAATAGAAAGGTTTTAGCATGCCGCCACAAGGACAACAGGGAGGCCATTCTGGCTTCCTTTGGAAGAAGGGAGCTCCAGAGTCAAGGGACAGTCACTGGAAGGGCCCTCTCTCTCATTCCCACAAATTATTTTATTATTTATTATTATTTACTTCATTTATATTCCGCTCTTCTCACCCTGAAGGGGACGCAGAGCAGATTACAGTACATATACTTGCAGACAAATCAAGCTTGAGATAGAGATGGGACCGAGAGAAGGGACTCTCCTGAAAATCTCAGGGCTTGGGCAGGTTCGTACAAGGGGATGATGCGGTCAGCAAAATAGCCTGAATCTGAACCGTCTGTGTAGGAAGCATACTTGAATGTATTAGTTAAGCATTGAATCCCCCCCCCCAACCAAGGTATCTCACAATATACAGATATACCAAAATCAGGGGGACACCCCCAAAATCCTAAATACTTCCCAAGCATTTCAGATAAGGGGTACTCAACCTGTACCATGGTCTGTTACAATTAGCCTCCTGATAGTTCAACTTTCTAATGGTGTAATAGACATAAACTTTGCATTGCTGTAAGTTTTCCGGGCTGTATGGCCAATTTCCAGAAGCATTCTCTCCTGATGTTTCGTCCACATCTATGGCAGGCATCCTTGGAGGTCGTGCGGTCTGTTGGAAACCTGGGTTTTATATATCTGTGGGTATATAGGCAATATAGGCAAGTGGGTTTTATATATCTGTGGATAAACAAGAGGGGTCCTCTCAGCAGGAGTCTATCATATACCATGCAGCCGCGGACAATTCTACATAGGAACCACCAAACGCAGCAATGCCCAAACACAAATCAAGGAACATGACTAATTCAACCAGAGAAGTCAGACATAACAGAGCACCTGATGAATCAACCTGGACACAACATATTATTTGAGAACACAGAAATGCTGGACTACTCTAAGAACCACAACGTCAGACAATGCAGAGATGCCATTGAAATCCACAAGCATGTGAACAATTTCAACAGAAAGGAGGAAACCATGGAAATGAACAAAATCTCGCTACCAGTATTTTTTTTTAAATCTCTAGAATCAGGCCATTAAATTTATTTTATTTATTATTTCAATTTCTATACCGCTCTTTCCCACACGATCTAAAAACCACACAACACAACGGATATCATACATAACAACAGGTTATAAGATGTTACAATTTAAGAATTAAAATGCTATGATGGACCTTTCAAGTTGAATGCTTGCCGAAAGAGGGTAGTTTCACAGGCTCTCCCAAAGGAGGACAACTCTCTAATCCAGTGGTTCCCAAACTTTTTTGGCCTGTCGCCCCCTTTCCAGAAAAAAATTTACACCCCGCCCCCCTAGAAATTAATTTTTTTAAAATTTTAATAGGATTTAACAGAAAGATATATGTATTAATATTTCTACCTTTTTCATAAAATATAATAAAGTTGTAAATTAGAAACATTGAAGTTTGAAATTATGAAACTATTTATTGAACTTAGAATATAAAGGTAATACAAAAAAAGTTAAAACATTCGAAATCATCTTAATGAGAAGGATGAACCTGGTATGCTGCTACCAATCTAGTAATCCTCGGCTCTATTTTCGTCAGCAGTAATCTCAAATCATCGCGATTGACTATTTTTCAATCGGTTTCTTCTTTTGTTAATAAATTGGTTACCACACTAAATCCATGTTCCACTAAATATGTTGAAGGACATTATTATTAATATTGTTATAAGACTCAACCAGTTGGAAGGGAACCCCAAAGGTATTATTATTATCCCTTGCTTGGCGAGAGGAGGAGGAGGGAGCAGGAGGAGGGAAGAAGAGAGAGAGACACACACAGAGATGGATGGTAGCCTGCCACTTGGCTCACGCCACCACCCCCACCGCCCCCTTACAAGGGTTCAGCGCCCCCCAAATTCTCCTGAGCCTTCCAGCGCCCCCCCCCCCCTAGATTGCCCCACCGCCCACCAGGGAGTGGTACCACCCACTTTGGGAACCACTGCTCTAATCGATCAAACTATTACAATAAGGCAATATTAAACATATCAAAATATCAAAATATATTAGACATCCAGGGATAGTACCGTGTTTCCCCGAAAGTATGACACCCCCGATTGTAAGACGTATCGGGGGTGTCAGAGGGGTCGGCTTATATAAGCCATACCCGAAAGTAAGACGTACTCGGGCGGCAGGCATGGCGTGGCTTCCTGGCCGGGCGAAGAGGCTTTCAGAGGGGCTCAAAGGGGCCCGAATCCTCCTCCTCTTGCTCTTCTTTCTTCCAGCGGCGCCTTCCATCCTCCTCCTCTTCCTCCCAGCAGCGCTTTTCCTCTCGCCGGTTCCGCCCCTCTCTTCAGTGAAGGGGAGGGGGCCGCGGCGAGAGGGAAGAAAGCGCCGGTGGAAGTCCCGCCGCACGGCGGCTCAGGCGTCTTTCCCCGCCGCCCCGCTTGCCCGCGCTCCAAACGGGAGCCGGGCGGCGGAGAAAAGCACCTGAGTCGTCCTGAGGCGGGACTTCCGCCGGCGCCTTCTCCCTCTCGCTGCCGGCTCGCGCACAAAGGGCAGCCCCTTGCAACCGGGTCTTCAGAGAAGGGAAGGCAGGCAGGCACAAAAAGGGCAGCCCTCTTGTGTTTACCTGCCTTCCCTTCTCTGAAGACCCGGTTGCAAGGGAAAGCGCGAGCCGGGCGACGAGAGGGAGCCAGCGCGGCGATCCCCCTGCAACCGGTCCTCAGAGAAGGGAAAGCAGGCAGGCGCAAGGGCAGCCCTCTTGTGTTTACCTGCTTTCCCTTCTCTGAGGACCCGGTTGCCATGGGATCTCGCCGGCGCCTTCTCCCTTTCGCCGCCGGCTCGCTTTCCCATGGCAACGGGTCCTCAGAGAAGGGAAAGCAGGCAGGCGCAAGGGCAGCCCTCTTGTGTTTACCTGCTTTCCCTTCTCTGAGGACCCGGTTGCCATGGGATCTCGCCGGCGCTTCTCCCTTTCGCCGCCCATTTCGCGCTCCCATGGCAACCGGGTCCTCAGAGAAGGGAAAGCAGGCAGGCGCAAGGGCAGCCCTCTTGTGTTTACCTGCTTTCCCTTCTCTGAGGACCCGGTTGCCATGGGATCTCGCCGGCGCCTTCTCCCTTTCGCCGCCGGCTCGCGCTTTCCCATGGCAACCGGGTCCTCAGAGAAGGGAAAGCAGGCAGGCGCAAGGGCAGCCCTCTTGTGTTTACCTGCTTTCCCTTCTCTGAGGACCCGGTTGCCATGGGATCTCGCTGGCGCCTTCTCCCTTTTCGCCGCTCGCCTTTCCCATGGCAACCGGGTCCTCAGAGAAGGGAAGGCAGGTAAACACAAGAGGGCTGGCCTTTTTGCGCCTGCCTGCCTTCCCTTCTCTGAGGACCCGGTTGCCATGGGAAAGCGCGAGCCGGCGGCGAAAGGAGAGAAGGCGCCGGCGAGATCCCATGGCAACCGGGTCCTCAGAGAAGGGAAAGCAGGTAAACACAAGAGGGCTGCCCTTGCGCCTGCCTGCTTTCCCTCTCTGAGGACCCGGTTGCAAGGGGATCTCGCCGGCGCCTTCTCCCGAGGAGAAGGCGGCTCGCTTTCCCCTTGCAACCGGGTCTTCAGAGAAGGGAAGGCAGGTAAACACAAGAGGGCTGCCCTTTTTGTGCCTGCCTGCCTTCCCTTCTCTGAAGACCCGGTTGCAAGGGAAAGCGAGCCGGCAGCGAGAGGGAGAAGGCGCGGCGGAAGTCCCGCCTCCAGGACGACTCAGGTGCTTTTTCTCCGCCGCCCGGCTCCCGTTTGAGCGCGGGCAAGCGGGGGCGGCGGGGGAAAGACGCCTGAGCCGCCGTGCCGGCGGGACTTCCACCGGCGCTTTCTTCCCTCTCGCCGGCAGCTCCGCCCCTCCCTTCACTGAAGAGAGGGGGCGGAACCGGCGAGAGGGAAAGGCGCTGCTGGGAGGAAGAGGAGGAGGATGGAAGGCGCCGCTGGAAGAAAGAAGAGCAAGAGGAGGAGGATTCCGGGCCCCTTTTGAGCCCCTCTGAAAGCCTCTTCGCCCGGCCAGGAAGCCACGCCATGCCTGCCGCCCGAGGTAACTCTTGCTTTCATCTTACTTTCGGGTACCTCGGCTAATGTAAGTCGTACTCGAAAGTAAGACATAGTGGGATTTTGGGGGACAAAAGAAAGTAAGACGCTGTCTTACTTTCGGGGAAACACGGTAGCAGTATTGCATTAGAACCTTCAACACAATAATACAAAACTGCAGAATCGCGGAAGAATCCTCACATGACCCAAATGCGAAAATCACATAGGTGGGGATAATCCGGATTATATTTCCATAGTCCATAGTCATGTGGATGTGTAGTATCGAAGGTCCTGTTGTAGTGAAAAAGCTATGTCCCCATTGTCTGTAGGCATTAGCCAGGAAACACGATAGGACAGGAAGGAGGACTGGTTTGCTCCGCATTGATGTAAATAAGCCTGGGGCCAACGGAGCCTACGAATGGCTCAATTGTCGGGCCCACTAGCGTGTCGCTCCCGGACGGAGCTTTATCAAGGCCATAGATAAACAATATGCCGTTTGTCTATATCTGTAAGAGGGAATATATATAAAATATCTCCAAAGCCTAATGCACAAACCCTTAATGATAAACAATATACTACTATGGAAATATAATCCGGATTATCCCCACCTATGAACTGTGATTTTCGCATTTGGGTCATGTGAGGATTCTTCCGCGATTCTGCGGTTTTGTATTATTGTGTTGAAGGTTCTAATGCGATACTGCTACTATCCCTGGATGTCTAATATATTTTGATATGTTTAATATTGCCTTTGTGTAATAGTTTCTTGTACCTACAAAATCCTTGCTCGTTTTACTACTACCCGTGTTTCCCCGAAAGTAAGACAGCGTCTTACTTTCTTTTGACCCCCAAAATCCCCACTACGGCTTACTTTCGGGGTACGGCTTACATTAGCCGACGGTAGGTGGTAAAGTAAGGCGAAAGTAAGACTTACCTTGGGCGGCATGGCGTGGCTGGCTTGGCTGGGCCGGAATCCTCCTCGTTGTCTTCCTCCTCTTCTTTCAGCGGCGCCTTCCATCCTCCTCCTCTTCCTCCCAGCAGCGCCTTCTCCTCTCGCGGATCCGCCCCCTCCCTTCACTGAAGGGAAGAGGGGCGGAGCCGCCGCTGGCAAGAGGGAGAAGGCACCGCCGAGAGTCCCGCCCGCCGTCCGCGCTCCAAACGGGAGCCGGGCGGCGGGCAGCGCCTGAGTCGCCCTGGGGGCGGGACTCCGCCCGGCGCCTTCTCCCTCTCGCTGATCCGCCCCCTCCCTTCACTGAAGGGACGGGGCGGATCCGACAAGAGGGAGAAGGCGCCGCCGAAGTCCCGCCGACGGCGGCCAGGCGGCGCCGCCGCCCGGCTCCCGTTTGGAGCGCGGACGAGCGGGGCGGCGGCGGAAAGACGCCTGAGCCGCCGTGCGGGCGGGACTTCTCGGGGCGCCTTCTCCCTCTCGCGGCGGCGGCTCGCCCTCTTCCCTTCAGTGAAGGGAGGGGCGGATCCGTCGAGAGGGAGAAGGCGCTGCTGGGAGGAAGAGGAGGAGGATGGAAGGCGCCGCTGAAAGAAGAGGAGGAAGACGACGAGGAGGATTCCGGCCCAGCCAAGCCAGCCACGCCATGCCGCCCGAGGTACGTCTTACTTTTCGGGCACGGCTTATATAAGCCGACCCCTCTGACACCCCGATACGTCTTACAATCGGGGGTGTCATACTTTCGGGGAAACACGATACTAATCGATCAAACTTCAGCAGGCAAAGCATTCCAGGAACACTCAGTAAACAGGGAATTTCCGACAAGAAACAACCAGGGCCAGCTAACAGCTCTCAACAAAGGATTCCCCCCTTGCAAGAAACAGCCAGGCTTTGAAGCTACAAGGCTATGCAATGCTAATAAAGTTGGCCAATTGCAATATTCACGCTTTCCACAAACAGACAGGAGTCCTTTCTCTCACCTTGGACATTCCACAGATATATAAAACCCTTAGTTGCCTCGTTTTCAACAGACCTCACAATTATTTATTTATTTATTTGCAGCGTTTATACCCTGCTTCTTCTCAACCCCCGAGGGGGGACTCAGAGCGGCCTAACAACGGCAACGATTCGATGCCACACAGTATACATAATAAACAACAGTTAAGATTAAAATACATTAAAATACAATTAACATTAAAACATCATGTACATTCATCAGTTAAAACAATACTCCATCCATAAGCCTTAGAGCTTATCCACCAATTTGCCATCTGACCAATCTAAAGTGCCATATCGTGCTAAAGTGCAAACGCTTGGTCCCATAACCAGGATTTCACTTTTTTTCTGAATGCCAGGAGGGATGAAGCTGATCGAATATCAATAGGGAGTGCGTTCCACAGACGGGGAGCCACCACCAAGAAGGCCCTGTCCGTCGTCCCCACCAACCGCATTTGAGATGTAGGCGGGAGCGAGAGCAGGGCCTCCCCGGATGACCTTAAGGCAGTGTTTCCCAACCTTTTTTGAGTTGCGGCACACTGTTAACATTTAAAAAATCCGGGGGCACACCACCAACCAAAATGACACAAAATGACACTCTAACACAGTAAAGAACGGCTGGGGGATGGTGGCCTGCTGGGAGCAGCTGCTGGAAGTGCCAAAGCCGGGGGGAGGGGGTGGAGCCCTACTCACTCCCCCGGCTTCAGCTCTCCCAGCAGCTGCTCCAGCCTTGAGGGGGCAGTGCCAAGCCAAGCTCACAATGCTTGCTTGGCCCTGTCCCCTCAAGGCTGGAGCAGCTGCTGGGAGTGCCGAAACTGGGGAGAGGGGGTGGAGCCAGGCCACGCCATGCCCCGCCCCCTCTCCCCAGCTTCAGCTCTTCCACAGAGGACCATGAGCGGTGGACGGGATTCAGTGGGCGGGGCTCCTCCTCCACGCGGCTTCAGCGAGCGAGGGGCGAGAGTCATGGCGGGAGTCATGGCAGATTGGAGGCTGGCTGGGGAAACCGCCGAAGGAGTGGCGCCCTGGCCCCTTCTTCTTTTTCTTCTTCGCCGCCGCCCAGCCCTTCCTCCTCCTCCCCCAAGCAGCAGGAGTTCGGCAGGAGGAGGGGAGAAGGAAGGGGGGCAGAGAGCTTTTCTCGCGGCACAGCAGGTCTGTCACGGCACACTGGTTGAGAAACACTGCCTTAAGGTACGAGATGGGACGTAGCGGTTGATGCGTTCGGAAGCCTGCCATAGATGTGGGCGAAACATCAGGAGAGAATGCTTCTGGAATATGCCTACACAGCCCGGAAAACTCACAGCAACCCAGTGATTCCGGCCGTGAGGGCGTTCGACAAGACATAAACTTTGTTTCAGGCACAAAAATATTTCTGAAAGCTGGGTCTAAATGGGGAGAGGGGCTCGGGACCCTCTCCCTGCCTCAGGTTGCCCTACTACACCCTCCAGCCTGAGGCTGGGGCCTGAGGCTGTGAGGAATTGTGGGAGTTGAAGTGCAAAACACCTGAAGTGCAAAACACCTGAAAGGCCCAAGTTTGCCCAGGCCTGCCTCAGAGTGAGGAAGGGGCCTGAGGCTGTGAGGAATTGTGGGAGTTGAAGGCCCAAGTTTGCCCAGGCCTGCCTCAGAGTGAGGAAGGGGCCTGAGGCTGTGAGGAATTGTGGGAGTTGAAGGCCCAAGTTTGCCCAGGCCTGCCTCAGAGTGAGGAAGGGGCCTGAGGCTGTGAGGAATTGTGGGAGTTGAAGGCCCAAGTTTGCCCAGGCCTGCCTCAGAGTGAGGAAGGGGCCTGAGGCTGTGAGGAAGGGGCCTGTGGGAGTTGAAGGCCCAAGTTTGCCCAGGCCTGCCTCAGAGTGAGGAAGGGGCCTGAGGCTGTGAGGAATTGTGGGAGTTGAAGGCCCAAGTTTGCCCAGGCCTGCCTCAGAGTGAGGAAGGGGCCTGAGGCTGTGAGGAATTGTGGGAGTTGAAGGCCCAAGTTTGCCCAGGCCTGCCTCATCAGAGTGAGGAAGGGGCCTGAGGCTGTGAGGAATTGTGGGAGTTGAAGGCCCAAGTTTGCCCAGGCCTGCCTCAGAGTGAGGAAGGGGCCTGGGCTGTGAGGAATTGTGGGAGTTGAAGGCCCAAGTTTGCCCAGGCCTGCCTCAGAGTGAGGAAGGGGCCTGGGGCTGTGAGGAATTGTGGGAGTTGAAGGCCCAAGTTTGCCCAGGCCTGCCTCAGAGTGAGGAAGGGGCCTGAGGCTGTGAGGAATTGTGGGGGGAGTTGAAGGCCCAAGTTTGCCCAGGCCTGCCTCAGAGTGAGGAAGGGGCCTGGGGCTGTGAGGAATTGTGGGAGTTGAAGGCCCAAGTTTGCCCAGGCCTGCCTCAGAGTGAGGAAGGGGCCTGGGGCTGTGAGGAATTGTGGGAGTTGAAGGCCCAAGTTTGCCCAGGCCTGCCTCAGAGTGAGGAAGGGGCCTGGGGCTGTGAGGAATTGTGGGAGTTGAAGGCCCAAGTTTGCCCAGGCCTGCCTCAGAGTGAGGAAGGGGCCTGGGGCTGTGAGAAATGTGGGAGTTGAAGGCCCAAGTTTGCCCAGGCCTGCCTCAGAGTGAGGAAGGGGCCTGAGGCTGTGAGGAATTGTGGGAGTTGAAGGCCCAAGTTTGCCCAGGCCTGCCTCAGAGTGAGGAAGGGGCCTGGGGCTGTGAGGAATTGTGGGAGTTGAAGGCCCAAGTTTGCCCAGGCCTGCCTCAGAGTGAGGAAGGGGCCTGAGGCTGTGATTGTGGGAGTTGAAGGCCCAAGTTTGCCCAGGCCTGCCCCAGGGCCTGAAGGTGAGGAAGGGGCCTGGGGCTGTGAGTTGTGGGAGTTGAAGGGGGCCCAAGTTTGCCCAGGCCTGCCTCAGAGTGAGGAAGGGGCCTGGGGCTGTGAGGATTGTGGGAGTTGAAGGGTTTGCCCAGGCCTGCCTCAGAGTGAGGAAGGGGCCTGGGGCTGTGAGGAATTGTGGAGTTGAAGGCCCAAGTTTGCCCAGGCCTGCCTCAGAGTGAGGAAGGGGCCTGGCTGAAGTGAGGAGTTGAAAGGAATTGGGAAGTTTGCCTCAGAGTGAGGAAGGGGCCTGGGGGCAGAGTGGGAGGAAGGCCCAAGTTTGCCCAGGCCTGCCTCAGAGTGAGGAAGGGGCCTGAGGCTGTGAGGAATTGTGGGAGTTGAAGGCCCAAGTTTGCCCAGGCCTGCCTCAGAGTGAGGAAAGAGCCTGAGGCTGTGAGGAATTGTTTGGGAGCCTGAGGAAGGCCCAAGTTTGCCAAGGCCCAGGCCTGCCTCAGAGTGAGGAAGGGGCCTGGGGCTGTGAGGAATTGTGGGAGTTGAAGGCCCAAGTTTGCCCAGGCCTGCCTCAGAGTGAGGAAGGGGCCTGGGGCTGTGAGGAACTGTGGGAGTTGAAGGCCCAAGTTTGCCCAGTCCAGCCTCAGAGTGTGGTAGGGGCCTGGGGCTGTGAGGAGTGAGAGTTGAAGGCCCAAGTTTGCCCAGGCCTGCCTCAGAGTGAGGAAGGGGCCTGGGGCTGTGAGGAATTGTGGGAGTTGAAGGCCCAAGTTTGCCCAGGCCTGCCTCAGAGTGAGGAAGGGGCCTGGGGCTGTGAGGAATTGTGGGAGTTGAAGGCCCAAGTTTGCCCAGGCCTGCCTCAGAGTGAGGAAGGGGCCTGGGGCTGTTGTGGGAGTTGAAGGCCCAAGTTTGCCCAGGCCTGCCTCAGAGTGAGGAAGGGGCCTGAGGCTGTGAGGAATTGTGGGAGTTGAAGGCCCAAGTTTGCCCAGGCCTGCCTCAGAGTGAGGAAGGGGCCTGGGGCTGTGAGGAATTGTGGGAGTTGAAGGCCCAAGTTTGCCCAGGCCTGCCTCAGAGTGAGGAAGGGGCCTGAGGCTGTGAGGAATTGTGGGAGTTGAAGGCCCAAGTTTGCCCAGGCCTGCCTCAGAGTGAGGAAGGGCCTGGGGCTGTGAGTGAGGAATTGTGGGAGTTGAAGGCCCAAGTTTGCCCAGGCCTGCCTCAGAGTGAGGAAGGGGCCTGAGGCTGTGAGGAATTGTGGGAGTTGAAGGCAAGTTTGCCCAGGCCTGCCTCAGAGTGAGGAAGGGGCCTGGGGCTGTGAGGAATTGTGGGAGTTGAAGGCCCAAGTTTGCCCAGGCCTGCCTCAGAGTGAGGAAGGGGCCTGGGGCTGTGAGGAATTGTGGGAGTTGAAGGCCCAAGTTTGCCCAGGCCTGCCTCTCAGAGTGAGGAAGGGGCCTGGGGCTGTGAGGCCTGGGGCTGTGAGGAATTGTGGGAGTTGAAGGCCCAAGTTTGCCCAGGCCTGCCTCAGAGTGAGGAAGGGGCCTGGGGCTGTGAGGAATTGTGGGAGTTGAAGGCCCAAGTTTGCCCAGGCCTGCCTCAGAGTGAGGAAGGGGCCTGGGGCTGTGAGGAATTGTGGGAGTTGAAGGCCCAAGTTTGCCCAGGCCTGCCTCAGAGTGAGGAAGGGGCCTGAGGCTGTGAGGAATTGTGGGAGTTGAAGGCCCAAGTTTGCCCAGGCCTGCCTCAGAGTGAGGAAGGGGCCTGGGGCTGTGAGGAATTGTGGGAGTTGAAGGCCCAAGTTTGCCCAGGCCTGCCTCAGAGTGAGGAAGGGGCCTGGGGCTGTGAGGAATTGTGGGAGTTGAAGGCCCAAGTTTGCCCAGGCCTGCCTCAGAGTGAGGAAGGGGCCTGGGGCTGTGAGGAATTGTGGGAGTTGAAGGCCCAAGTTTGCCCAGGCCTGCCTCAGAGTGAGGAAGGGGCCTGGGAGTTGAAGGCCCAAGTTTGCCCAGGCCTGTGGGAGTTGAAGGCCCAAGTTTGCCCAGGCCTGCCTCAGAGTGAGGAAGGGGCCTGAGGCTGTGAGGAATTGTGGGAGTTGAAGTGCAAAACACCTGAAAGGCCCAAGTTTGCCCAGGCCTGCTCCAGCCGCATGAAACCCTCGGGCCGCCTGAGGCGCGTTACCTTGCGGACCCCCTTGTAGATGTAGAAGTAGAGCTCCCGGCCCACATTGAAGCACAGCCGGTCGCCGTTCCCGCTCTGGTCGTGGACGTTGACGAAGGAGACGCGGACGGGGTTGGAGCCCTGCGAATTGAAGGGCACCCGGTTGGGCCGGCTGTACTCGGAGTGGCTGAGCAGCTTGTAGAGCCCCTCGCGGGTGGTAAACTGGCTCTTAATCTCGTTCATCTCCTTCCCTCCTCCCTCCGCCGCCATCTTGGAAAGGAGCGTTCATCCTGTGCCAAGGCCCCGGATGTAAGGGCCAGCGCGCAGGCGCACCAAAGGCAGAGAGGAGGAACTCGCCTTTCCCCCTTTCGCTCCCAGCGCTGAAGAAGGGAAGCCCGCCGAGCGCTCGCGCCGGGGAGGGGGAAAAAAAATTGGGGGCGGAGCCTACGAGCCCTTCCCCTGTTTACAGCGCCTCTGCGCGTGCGCAGGGTGAGATTGTCTGAAAGCGGTGTGTGTGTGTGTGCAGCAGCAGCGCATGCGCAGAAGGAGAGGCCACTTCCTTGTAGTGTTCTGGGAAACTGAAAAGGTTGAAAGAAGAGCATTTGTGTGTATTGAGAGAAATATATACAGAGAGTGCTCCCCCCCCCAAAAAACTACAATTTATAATAAATACAATAAAAATGTAATAAAATAAAGTAATACATTTTATCATAATAAAATTAATTAATTAAATAAATAAAAATAATTAATTAAATAATAATAAAATAATTAAAAATATAAAATTATATAATAAAAAATAAATTTATTTCAAAACAATAAATATCCCAAACAATTTATATTTCTGGATTTCTTAATCCAGTGTTTCCCAACCTTTTTTTACATTTGCAAAATCCTGGGGCACACCACCAACCAAAATGACACAAAATGACACTAACACAGCAATACATATAGTTAATAGTGTGAAACCTGGGCCTGTTTCAATGAACTCAACATAGATATCCTGGCAGGAATGGCAGAAAGACACAAACTTCCCACAAAAGAACTCCCATAACCAAGAGAAAATACTATAAGAGATTTGGTGGGCATTGACCTTAAGTTTTGGAGTTGTAGTTCACCTATTTCCGGAGAGCACTGTGGACTCAAACAATGTTGGATCAGGACCAAACTTGGCATGAATACTCAATATGCCCAAATATGAACGCAGATGGAGTTCAGGGGAAATAGACCTTGACATTTGGGAGTTGTAGTTGCTGGGATTTATAGTTCCCCTACAATCAAAGAGCATTCTGAACCCCACCAATGATAGAACTGGGCCAAACTTCCCACACAGAACCCCCAGGAGGCATGAGGAGGTCTCTACTTGGGGAAAGGGAAGCGGGCCTTCCCAATGCATGGAGAGGGAGAGGCCAAGTAGACAACTGGTGGGAAGGGGGGTGTTTGTAATTTTGTGCCTTTATCGAGGTAGGTTTCTTAGGGCTTTTATACTTCAAAACACTAGACTCCCCCAAGGTTCCAATTTTCCACAGCACACCTGATGATCACTCATGGCACACTAGTGTGCCCCGGCACACTGGTTGAGAAACACTGTTCTAAGGGACATCCCATATTTCGGCCCCAAATTTCGTGTCCCTTATTTTCAGCTCCTGTATTGACGGGACAGGTGGCAGCAGGAGGCGAGGCTGGACCAGTACATATACACACATCCTTCCTTCCTTCCATCCTGCTACCCCTTTTGGCTCCTCTTGTTTCCTCTTGCCTCCCCGCGAGTGGCTGGGAATTGTAGTCCAAGGCTGCCTCCTCTTGATTGATAGGAGTGCGCAGCTCTTTTGGGTGGGACTCCATTTCCCAAGAGCCCTTGCTCCCAGGGGGGGGGGAGGAGGAAAAGGAAGAGGAAGAAGGGGGCCTGCCGGTCTTCATGGCGCCGCCGGTGAGCGGTCTGCGGGAGCTGCAGGTGCGGCGCAAAGAGATGTCGGCCCGCATGGAGCTGCTGATCATGGTGACCCAGAGCCAGGTCTGCCACGCCCTCGCCCACCTCGACCGCGGGGCCGCCTTCACCGTTGACCGCTGGGAAAGGAAGGAAGGTGACCCCCTGTCAGGCACACAAATCACTGCCACACCGGGGCTGAGGGGTTGGGTGGGGGTCTCTGGAGGGCTTTTGAGCCAGACGGGCATCTGTCGGGAGGGCTTCGGTTGTGCCTTCTTGCAGAATGCCCCAAGGAGATGATATTGTCTTGAATGCATGCGAAAGGAGGCTTCTGTTAGACCCCAGTCTAAAGATCAGTCAACAGTGTGATGCCGCAGCTGAAAAAGCCAAGGCTGCATCAAAAGGAGTATAGTTAGGGTTGCCTAAGGTTTGATTTTCAAGTTTTTATGAAGTGCCCCTTATTTTTGTGAAAAATCCCATAATTTTAAGTAAATATCCCTTTTTTCTTATATCAAAAAGTGGCAACCCTAGGCACACCAGCAAACAAAATGACACAAAATGACACTCTAACACAGTAATACATATAGTTAATATATTTTTAAAATGTATTTATACACTCAGTGTGAAACCTGGGCCTGTTTCAATGAACTCAACATAGATATCCTGGCAGGAATGGCAGAAAGACACAAACTTCCCTTGACATTTGGGAGTTGTAGTTGCTGGGATTTATAGTTCCCCTACAATCAAAGAGCATTCTGAACCCCGCCAATGATAGAACTGGGCCAAACTTCCCACACAGAACCCCCAGGAGGCAAGAGGAGGTCTCTACTTGGGGAAAGGGAGGAGGGCCTTCCCAATGCATGGAGAGGGAGAGACCAAGTAGACAACGGGTGTGGAGGGGGGGTGTTTGTAATTTTGTGCCTTTATCGAGGTAGGTTTCTTAGGATTTTTATACTTCAACACACTAGACTCTCCCCCCCCCCTTTCCTGGAGGTTCCATTTTCCCGCGGCACACCTGATATTCGCTCACGGCACACTAGTGTGCCCCGGCACACTGGTTAGGAAACACGGTCTTAATCCCACCAAATAATATATACATCTTACAATACTGGATTTTGTATATATATTTTTTGTAATACCCTCCCTTTAAAATGTGTACTACAGGTAAAGGTTTCCACCTTGACATTAAGTCTAGTCATGTCTAACTCTGGGGGGTGGGGTGCTCATCTCCATTTCTAAGCCAAAGAGCCGGCGTTGTCCGTAGACTCCTCCCAAGCTCATGTGGCCAGCATGACTGCATGGAGCGCCGTTACTTTTCCACCAAGGCGGTAGCTATTGATCTACTCACATGTGCATGTTTTTGAACTGCTAAGTTGACAGAAGCTGAGGCTAACAGCGGGATCTCACTCCGCTCCTCGGATTCAAACTACCAACCTTTTGGTCAGCAAGGTCAGCAGCTCAGTGGTTTAACCTACTGTGTCACCAGGGGAGCTTTAATTGCTGATAATTCTGGACTTTGACGGTTCCCCCAATTAAAAAGTATATGCCTTTAATATATAGACTTTAGCCTATAAAGCCCTAAATGGTTCTGGCCCAGGCTACCTGTCCGAATGTATCTTCTCCTACGAACAAGCTCAGAGGCTACGCCTGTATCTTGGGAAGTCAGACTTGGCCACGGTGGTCCACGCTTGGGTTACATCCCATATAGACTACTGCAACGCTCTCTACGTGGGGTTGCCTATGAAGACTGCCCGGAAGCTGCAATTAGTCCAGCGCGCAGCAGCCAGACTACTAACGGGAGCGGGGTACAGGGAGCGCACAACTCCCCTGTTGCACCAGCTCCACTGGCTGCCAATTAGCTTCCGAGCACAATTCAAAGTGCTGCTGTTGACCTACAAAACCCTATACGGTTCCGGCCCTGTTTACCTGTCCGAACGTATTCTCCCCTATGAACCGTCAAGAGTGCTAAGATCGTCTGGAGAGACTCTGCTCTCGGTCCCACCACCTTCGCAGGCATGTCTAATGGGGATGAGGGACAGGGCCTTTTCTGTGGTGGCCCCCGGCTGTGGAACTTCCTCCCAAATGAAATTAGATCCGCCCCCTCCCTCCTGACTTTTAGGAAATGGGTGAAAACGTGGCTGTGCAATGAGGCCTTCGCAGAATGAAGGAGGAGATTGTGAAGCGACTAAAGTCGCTAACCACTTGATACGGACCGAATATATGGGTTAAGTTGGACTTGATTTTACTTTGGTGAAAGCCTTTTAAAATGTATTTATTGTATTGTATTTTATTGTAAATTTTATTGTAAATTTATGTTGCTTTTAAATTTTAAATGTTAGCATTGAATGTTAGCTGTTTGCCGGTCTGACTCCCTCTTCGGAGGTGAGAAGGCCGGGGAATAAAAGTTTTAAATAAATAAATAAATAAGATCCTCTGGGGAGGCCCTGCTCTCAGTCCCACCTTCCTCACAATCATGGCTGGTGGGGACGAGAGACAGTGCCTTCTCAGTGGTGGCCCCTCGGTTGTGGAACTCCCTCCCTAGTGACATCAGATCAGCCCCCTCCCTGTTAGCTTTCAGGAGGAAAGTCCAAACCTGGCTGTGGGGGGAGGATTTCAAAAAATAGGACAGTGCAGTAATCTTAATATGTAATTATGTGCAATTGATTACGGAATGGCTTTAGACCTTGAACTCTGGATGGCATGTTTTAACCTTGTATGTATTTTAATCATGTTTATTATGTTGTAATTTTAATCCAAATAATTTCTGTTGAATTTTGTATGTTTGAAGCACTATTAGTAAAGACAGCTCCATCTTGTCTTTACTAATAATATAATAATAAATTGTATATACATATAATATTTATAATATTATATTACAATATAATACTAGTAGTAATACAATATTATAATTATATATTTATATGACATGTCATATTACTAATAATATTAGAATATATAATAATATATAATACTGATATTGTACTATACTAATCATATATTGTATGTACAGTATATATATCTTGCAAGCCGCTCTGAGTCCCCTTCGGGGTAAAAAGGGCGGCATATAAATGTCGTAAATAAATAAATAAATATGTAGGTGACATTTGTAAACCGCCTTGAGTCCCCCCATCCCCCCCTCGGTAAAGAAAGGCAGAGTATAAATAAGGTAAATAAATAAATAATATCTTATAGACTTTTGTTTCTTTTATTGCGATTTCTCCCTTAAAGACTATAAGCCCATAACAGTTTATAATTCTAGACTCTCTCTATATATCTTATTTATTTATTTATTTATTTCAGGATTTTACCCTCCTCTTCTCAACCCCCGAGGGGGGGACTCAGAGCGGCTTGAGAAGTAGGCGGGAGCGAGAGCAGGGCCTCCCTGGATGATCTTAGATTACGAGGTGGAATGTAGCGGCTGATGCGTTCGGACAAGTAAGCTGGGCCAGAACCGTATAGAGCAGGGGTGCTCAGAACGGTGATCGCGATCACCAGGGTGATCTTCGGGCCTCATCCTGGTGATCTTCAGGCCCCTGAGCAGGTTTTTTGCTGTTGGTCCTCTTCACGCGCCCCTGCATGCTGCAAAGAAGTCCTCCGTCGTTGCTCCTCCCCGCTCCCTGCTCTTGCGCCGCCTCCAAAAGCTGCAGAGTTCAAGAGGCAGAATGGGCCCCCTCTTTTGGATTCCTCCTCCTCCCTCTGTCCTTCTCCAGCCACTCAGAGTTGTAGGAGACTGGATGACGCGATGCATGGCTGGCCCCGCGCACATGTGCAGAAGCGCACATTCTGCCTCTTGGACCTCTCGTAAGCTCTTGGAGGTGGCACGCATGCTGGCGGCATGGAAATAGGAGCAACGACGGAGGAGGAGAAGAAGAAGGACGCTTTGGGGTCATTTCCTTACTGCATCTCAAAGGTCGGTCTTTTTACTTTGGGGTGGGTGCTTGATTGTACTGTGGCATGTCTCTTTGTTTATTTTTAATGTTTAAAAATGGCCTTTTAGCTCCAAAGCCTCTCTGCTTGCTTTGTTCCTTGAGAAATATATGTTGGGGAATATGGAAATGTGGGAGAAATGGGGTGGGTGCTTGATTGTACTTTGGCATGTCTTCCTTTCCTTCACTTTATTTTAAGTTTATAAAGACTTAAAATAGTGTATAACTACTAAAATAATGTATCAATATTAAAATAAATAGAGTATCCCTACATCACGGTTTTTCACTTATTGCTGGAGGTCCTGGAACCTAACCCTTTTTATTTTTAAAAATGGCCTTTTAGGTCCAAAGCCTCTCTGCTTGCTTTGTTCCTTGAGAAATATATGTTGGGGAATATGGAAATGTGGGAGAAATGAGGTGGTTGGATGTATTTTTGCATGCCCCTTTGTTTACCTTGCTGAGTATTAAATGGCCTTGCAGTTCAAAAGCCTCTCTTCTTACTTTCTGGCTGATAATATGTGTGGTAATATGGCAGTGTGGGAGAAATGGGGTGGTTGGATGTATTTATGCATGCCCCTTTGTTTACCCTGCTGCGTATAAAATGGCCTTGCAGTTCAACAGCCTCTCTTCTTACTTTCTGGCTGATAATATGTGTGGTAATATGGCAGTGTGAGAGAAATGGGGTGGTTGGATGTATTTTTATGCTCTGTTTTATATTATTGTTATTAAATTAAAATGTTGATGTTTTATAACTTCATTTTATGTAAACTGCCCCGAGCCTGCTGGAAGGAGCGGTACATAAAAATGAATAATAAATATAAATAAATAAATAAATAAGAAAATCGTTATACGTTTTACATTTCTGGGTAGGTGATCTTTGGGACTTGGTTTTTTAATCAGTAGCTCCCATGCTGAAAAAGTGTGAGCACCCCTGATATAGAGCTTTAAAGGGCAAAACCAGCACTTTGAATTGAGCTCGGAATTGGACAAGCAGCCAGTGGAGTTGACACAACAGGGAGGTGGTATGCTCCCTGTATGTAGCTCCCATTAGTAATCTGGCTGCCGCCCGCTGGACTAATTGCAATTCCCGAACTGTCTTCAAAGGCAGCCCCACGTAGAGTGTGTTGCAGTAATCTATTCGGGATGTGACCAGAGCGTGGATGACCGTAGCCAGATCAGACTTCCCAAGGTACGGGCGCAGCTGGCGCACAAGTCTTAACTGTGCAAAAGCTCCCCCGGCCACTGCCGAGACCTGGGCTTCCAGGCTCAGCGATGAATCCAGGATCACTCCCAAGCTGCGAACCTGCGTCTTCAGGGGGAGTGTAACCTCATCCAACACATCCAACAATCTATATCTATTTATATATCAATGCACACACAAGAATATATAGATCCTTAAACTGTTATAATTCTGAATTATATTAGTCCACACTGTCATATAATGCAGTTCAATGCAGTTAATCTGGATTCTGAAACTGCCTTATATGTGTAGATGGGGCCTCAGATAATTGGAATTCAAGCAACAGACAAAAATAATCAAAAAATAATACATTAAATAAAAAATAGTGGAAATGTTACATTATGTTTTATTTGTCTTAATTTCCTTTTAAGTGCTGTATTTCAATAAATATCAGGTCAGTATGGTTTGGTATAGTATTGTCCCTATTTTGAATGAGAAACTATCATTATCCAGCATCCACCAATCTCCATGGTTGCTGGTCTGATATTTCTGTGTATAACCAGTTGTGATAGTTTAAATCACAGTTATTTTCCTATACAACAACTCTCGTAGTTTTTCTACCTTGTCATGACTGCTGACTTGTGATATCTAAAATGGGTGCAAAGGTCTGTAGTTGTTTTCCCAACCTGCTGTGTGTGCCATCCAGACAATTTGCATTTTATAGCTTTTATTATACAACTAGATTTGCAAGACATATGGGGTTGATATATGTAGCCAATCACTGAAGGCATTTTGAGTTTACAACATGGAACATTATCCTAAGCTGAACAATTGCCTCCCACAACAAAATGCTTGTTTTTCCTGTCATCTCCTCTTCTCTGAAACAATGCAAATCACTTCTGATACCGGAATCAACATTTAAATGGACTTGTATCATTGACAATTCAGTTGTGACATCAACTGAACTTCTCTTAGGGAAGCTATCACCTTTAAAGTGAAATATTTAAAACAGAGTATCACTTTACGTTCAAATGCCCTGAATGCCACATTCAGTGTGTTTTAAATATATACAATATGTTAAAATCTGAAACAATTTAAAACTTAATACAATGTTCTTATCTCACCTTCTACTCTCAGATCTGTAACCTTCCCACCGCACATTACTTAACATTATAACAACACAGCACTGTCAGTTCTATTAATTCTACATTATTCTAATTTTTATCCATTAGATTGAATTACTGTAATGTGTTCATTAATTGCTCAACAACAATCTTTCTTGGACATTTGTGGTTTAAATTCACCATTGCTTTTACACTGAGGCTCAGATATGGTTTCCAAGTTTTATCAAATAGATTTTCTTTGAATTCTTCTTTTGCTAATCTTAATTTATAGGTTAACTTTTCCGATAGAGCTATCTTGTCAGATTCTTTCACTTTTTTCAGGTTTTCACTATTTCAAGTCTTATGACGCATAACATGAGCAGTACAAGATTTTTATTTGCCAGCTCCTTAATCTCACTTTCAAATACAGAAACCATTAATAGAGCAACCCTGAAATGTAATGCTTCCCCCACTATTTGGCTTATCCATGATAGAACTTCAATTTGAGCTCTTTGTCTCACCAGAGGTTCTCTGAGCAAGTATAATATAAACCAGGGCTGTCCAACTGGCGGCCTGGGGGCCGTACACGACCCCCCAGCCTGTTGGACACGGCCCCCCGCTATGCCCCCGGCCGCCATTTTTTAATTTTTTTTAAAAAATCTAATTTTTTAAAAAAATGGTTGGGGCAGGGAGGAGGAAGTGAGCCAGCTCCTCCTCCCTGCACCGCCCTCTTCAAGAAATATCAAGAAATATTCATATATTATTAGTATTAATATAATTATTATATTATAATATATATATAGACATTATAATATATTGAAATTATAATATAATATAACATATTATATTATTTATTATATTATTACTATAAAATTATTATAAAATAATAATAATAAACACTAAAATAAAATAAAATTCAGGAAGACAAGGTGCGAACCAAGATGGAATGGCCCAATGGCCCCAGCCCAGAAGATGGCAAAGCAGACCCAGCCACCGCAGCACCAGACGAGGGCAGAGCAGCAAGCGATCGGAGGCTGCAGGCCTCCGCCCACTCTCGCCCCCAGCTGTTCCCCAGCTGATCGCCCTGCTATGGAGTACCTGCCATCCTTCCCACTGCAGGCCCGGATTGCCAGTCACCCCAAAGCCACCGCTCCAAAGGGATGTCAGGCACTCCAAAGCCGCTGCTGCTCCCGCTGCAGGCCCAGATCGCTAGGCACTCCAAAGCTGCCGCTCCAAAGGGATATCAGGCACTCCAAAGCCGCCACGATGGGATGGCGGCGGCAGCACCCCTTCTTCTTGGCCCCGCCCCCCAACGCCCTTCTCCCCGGGCCGGACAGAATCAGCTACCGGGCCAAATCCAGCCCGCGGGCCGTAGGTTGCCAACTCCTGATCTACACTTGCTGCCGTTTGACATCACCTTAACTGTCTAGGATAAATGCTGTGGAATCATAGGAGTTGTAGTTTTACAAGATCAAATAATGCTAGTGTCTCACCAAACTTTAACCCAAAATTCCATAACGTTAAGCCATGGCAGTCAAATTGGAGTCAAACCTCATTACTTTTACACTATAGCTGCATCTTAATCTCATTGTATTTAACTAGGTTTCCTCCTGTATGGAAACATACAAAAGACTACAATTCTATACATATTTACATGGGCGGACTTCATAGAAAGTCATGCCTTGAATTGTCTATAAGATATTTTTTCCTCTTTCTAAGCCAAATTGTTCATGAAAAACGAAGTATAAAATGACAAGTGCTCATTGCATTTATTCTCTAGTTCAAGGTATGCATTTTTTATAACCAATTCTAAGATAATTTTGAGTGGCTCTAATAACATTTAGGTCTTATTAAAAATGTATAAGCTGATTACACTATGATATGTCTATCCATAACAGAAGGATAACATTATATAGGCTGAGTATCTCCTATCCAAAATTCCTGGAGTAGTAATTGTTTTGGATTTCAGATTTTGGAATACTTGTATTTGCATATATATATATATATATATATATATATATATATGCACACACACACACACACACAATGAGATAATTTGAGGATGGAACCCACGTGTGAACACAGAATTCATTTATGTTTCTTATATATCTAGACTGAAGATAATTTAATACCTGATTTTTAATAATCTGTGCATAGAACAAGGATCATTGAAAAGCAAAGGTGTCACCTCAGCATCCCATGTGGAAAAATTTGGATTTTGGGATATTTTGAATTTCAGAATTCCAAATAAGGATGCTAAGGCTATAGAGGAAATTGAAAGTCAAATGCTTGGTACTCGCAAAACACTCACTTCAGGATATACATTCAGGATTCATCACACATCATACTCAGTTTAAGAGACAGAAAAATTCCTTTCCCAAAAGCCGACCACTACTAATTTTAATATACAGTGTGAAATTATGTGAATAAGTGGGCTTGTTTAGCATAAGACAGCTTCATATGCTGCCGCCATGTGTTTAAATTTCACAGCTCTCTGATTCACATATCCAATTTTCTCGCTGTCTACTTAAAGAGTGATGTAAAAGCTGAGCAAATTAGGTACTCTTCTCCCTTTTGCTCTATATATCTGTCTGGGTTTGTTTATTGTTTTTGTTTTTTGGCATGAGCTTTAAAGTGTTCTAGTTCAGGGCTGTCCAACTGGCGGCCCGGGGGGCCGTACACGCCCCCCCCAGCCTGATGGACACGGCCCCCGCTATGCCCCCAGCTGCCATTTTTAATTTTTTTTAAAATCTTTTTAAATGGCGGCCGAGGGGGAGGGGGCGGCGGGGCAGGGAGGAGGAAGTGAGCCAGCTCCTCCTCCCTGCACCGCCCCCTCCAATCCCTCTCTCCGCGCCGCCGATGCAAACCGGATCGCATCGGCGCCAGTGAGAAAGGGACAAGAGGTGGTACAAGGAGGAGGAAGAGAGCTAGCTCCTCCTCCCTGCACCGCCCTCTTCTTCCCTCTCTCGGCGCCGATGCCTTGAAGGGAGGGGTCCCCGCGGCACCTCCCTCCCTTGCAAGGCATCGCGCAGCGGCGGAAGCCGGCAGCGGCTTCCGCAGCTGCCGCGATGCCTTGGAAGGGAGGGGGTCCCCCGTGGCGCCTCCCTCCCTTGCAAGGCATCGCGGCAGCGGCTGAAGCCGGTGCCGGCTTCCGCAGCTGCCGTGATGCCTTGCAAGGGAGGGGGGGTCCCCTGCGGCGCCTCTCTCCCGGCAGCCGGGGCGTGGCGGGCGGCCCCCAGGTCATCAGTGATCTGGAATCCGGCCCTTGGCCGGTTAGAAGTTGGACAGCACTGTTCTAGTTCTATCAGAGATGTGAGAGCTGGACCATAAGGAAGGCTGAGTGAAGGAAGATAGATGCTTTTGAACTGTGATATTGGAGGAAAATTCTGAGAGTGCCTTGGACTGCGAGAAGATCCAACCAGTCCGTACTTCAGGACTGCTCATTGGAGGGAAGGATATTAGAGGCAAAAATGAAGTACTTTGGCCACATCATGAGAAGACAGGAAAGCTTAGAGAAGACAATGATGCTGGGGAAAATGGAAGGAAAAAGGAAGAGGGGCTGACCAAGGGCAAGATGGATGGATGGAATCCTTGAAGTAACTGGCTTGACTCTGAAGGAGCTGGGAGTGGTGACGGCCGACATGACATCACGAAGAGTCGGAAGCAACTGAACGAATAAACAACAAGTTATATCAGATCCAAGTGACATGGCCTGCAATGTTTGCCAAAATTAAACTTATTAATTTTTTTAATCATAGGTCTTTTTGTGGGTTTTTTTCACAATACACTATCAGTGCATCTGCATTGAATAATTACTGCAAACAGTGGTGATGAATGATTAACTTCTAAACACTTGAGGATCCCAGGTGAGAACCCCTAGCAAATCCCTGTACAGCTAATGATCTCAAATTATTTTCAGGAATGGGTACAGTGGTGATGAATGATTTTTTTTGGGGGGGTATAAGTACGAAGTAATAAATAAAAATAAATAAATAAATATGTTGACCCTCCAGATGTTGTTGATCTGCAACTCTCAGTATTACTTGCTATTGGCTGTGTAAGTTACAACAGCTGGGGATGTAGTCTGATCACATCTGGAGGGCTCTGTAATTTCCTTTTATATTATTTCCTGTACATACCCATCAAGCCTAAAACAACCATGGTGTCAAAATTAGACATAGCATGTGTCCAAGGTGAGCCTTTGCCCTGGGACAGTAGAAATTTTAAAAAGGAATTCAGAAGGAATGGCTCTAGGGTTATTGTAAGCAACATCAGTTCGACGTAAACTGGTGGGAGGCAGTATTCAATATAAAATGATCATGCATATACGAGAAGAAGAAGAACAAGTGTTACTAAAGATAAATTACGTAACATAATTTCTTGCAAAGTTAATCCCTGTCTCATTAACTTGACAGAATAGTTTGGGCGTGTCAGCAAGCATGTGGATAAGAGTGCCAATTCCTCCCAAACCCCTCCAGTATTTTCTGTTGGTCATGTGAGTTCTCTGTGCCAAGTTTGGTTGCAAATACCATCATCCGTTGTCCATACTCCCCCAAACATATTGTTTTTGTGATTAATCACTATGCTTTAATTATGTTCAATTTGTAACAATGAAAATACATCCTGCATATTAGATATTTGCATTAGAATTCGTAAGAGTAGCAAAATTATTTATGAAGTAGCAACGAAAATATGGTTGGGGTCACCACAATATGAGGAATCGTATTTAGGGGTCACGGCATTAAAAAGGTTGAGAACCACTGCATTAATACATATATTTTTCTGTTTAATTGCTATTAAATTTTTAAAATAATAATTTCTAGGGGGGCGGTGAGTAAATTTTTTTCTGGAAAGGGGGCGGTAGCCCAAAAAAGTTTGGAAACCACTGGCTTAAACTTTCAAAAGTCCCTCATCAAATGCTCCTAAATAAACATTAGCCGCCATGGAATAAGATGGTCGGTCCTGTTATGGATAGTTCCTGGTAAAAAGAGGAGAAAGTATAAAGCAGTTCTACTCAAAGTGGTGGTTTATGGAATACAATCAAAGCGATGTCCTGCTGTTATCTGGAGAGTTTTCACAAAAGAAACAAACAGTTGGAGCCAATAGCCACAAATATAATACCAGCCCCAGGACACTGGAAAGAAAAGAAAAAGCTAGTTCCAGATCAGATTGCTAGAGCAACAATAAATGGTTTATTCTTGCAATGGACTGGTGTATCCACCAAGGTCTTCTAAGGATTTGTGTTGGGACAGCTGCCTTCTGATATGTTCCAGTAATAATAACAACATTTCCAAATAATTAAAGTCTTTTGTAACGAAGAGAGTAGTACATAACTCCAGAAAGATTGGTTAAGACTTGGGGAATGGACATTAAAATGGCAAATACAGCTTAGTTTAAAAAAGCATAAAGAGATCCACATCAGGGCCGAAAGAATTGACAACTGGACTTTTCTATTGCTGGTATATTCGTAATGGGATTAGGACACCCTTTCTTTGCAGGAAAGTCTAACCATTAAAAAGCTTTGCTTCTTCACCAACTTTGTCCAAGTTTGCTTTCAGGGTTCTAAGACCCGTTTTCAAGCACTGTAAGAAGAGCACAAAACTCCTTTTTTAACCACTACTACGAATGGCACGTATTCTGCATATTTATTTACTATTTACAATATTTATATTCCGCCCTTCTCACCCCATAGGGCAGTGTTTCCCAACCAGTGTGCCGGGGCAGACTAGTGTGCCGTGAGCGATCATCAGGTGTGCCGTGGAAAATGGGAACCTCCAATACCCTTTCTTCCCCCTCCTGCCGAACACTTTTTCTTCTCCACTCGGGCTCCCTTCTTCCCAGCCTCGCTCTGCTCGCTTTGCTCTGGGGCGAGTCTGCGCAGTAGCGCCCGCATGGGTCATGTCTTCCTCCCTCCCCCCTCCCCTCCTGAACACTCTCACGTTGCCCCCTCGGATCAAAATGGCAGCAGAAGTGGCAGTGGAGAAGAAAAAGTAAGCGTTCGGCAGGAGTGGGAAGAAAGGGCGCGAAGGGGGAGGAAGAGGTCTCTGTCGAAAGCTGGCATGGGCAAACTTGGACCTTCCAGGTGTTTTAGACTCCAACTCCCACCATTCCTAGCAACCTCAGGCCCTTTTCCTCCCCCCCCCCCAGCCACTTAAGCAGGAAAGAGCCTCAGGCTGTTAGGAATGGTGGGAGTTGGAGTCCAAAGTACCCAGAGGGCCAAAGTTTTCCCATGCCTGTTTTAGGGACCTTAAAGTGGTGAGCCTCCTTCCAACATTGTGATTCTGGATAGAAAACAAACAACAACATAACGTAACATTGTTTGAGTCCACAGTGCTCTCTGGATGTAGGTGAACGACAACTTCCAAACTCAAGGTCAATTTCCAAGCAAACCCTTTCAGTACTTTCTATTGGTAATGAGAGCTCAATATGCCAAGTTTGGTTCAATTCAATTGTTGCAAGAGTTCAGGATGCTCTTTGATTGTGTGTTAACTATAAATCCCAGAAACTGTAACTCCCAAATGGCAAGGTCTATTTTCCCCAAACTCCATCTGTGTTCACATTTGGGCATATTAAGTATTCGTGCCAAGTTTGGTCCTGATCTAACATTGTTTCAGTCCACAGTACTCTCTGGATATAGGTGAACTACAACTTCAAAACCCAAGGTCAATGCCCACCAAACTCTTATAGTATTTTCTCTTGGTTATGGGAGTTCTGTTTGGGAAGTTTGTGTCTTTTTGCCATTCCTGCCAGGATATCTATGTTGTGTTCATCAAAACAGGCCCAGGTTTCACACAGAGTGTATAAATACATTAAAAAACATACTGTATTAACTATATGTATTACTGTGTTCAAGTGTCATTTTGCGTCATTTTGGTTGGTGGTGTGCCCCAGGATTTTTTAAATGTAAAAAATGTGCCACAGCTCAAGAAAGGTTGAAAAATACTGCTCTAGACAAGTATTGATGCTTCTTCAGTTCCAGCAAGGAGCCATGGTGCCTCAATGGGTTAAACCTTTATGTCGGTTGAACTGCTGACTTGAAGACCTGAAGGCTGGTGGTTCGAATCCGCAAGACAGGGTGAGCTCCTGTCTGTCAGCCCCAGATTGCCATGTGAGGACATGAGAGAAGCCTCCCACAGGATGGTAACATATCCGGGCGTCCCCCGGGCAACGTCCTTGCAGACGGGCCAATTCTCTCACACCAGAAGCAACTTGCAGTATATTCTCAAGTCGCTTCTGACATGATAAAAAAAACTTCTTTAATAGGAAGTTTTCAAGCTGAGGCACTGATATAGAGAAATCCCTATTAAGTGTACATGCCAGTACCTGCCTGCATGTCACAAGGTGTTGGGACACAACGACAGGGCCTCCTCTGGAGGACTCAAATTTCTGGAAGGCTCTTTTCCTACTTCTTTTTGCTTTATCAAACATAATTGTCTCTTCCATTGAGCCACATCCTCTCATGATATTTCCGAAGCAATATAGCCTCTGTTTAGTTATCTTGTGTGCTTTATGAAAAGATTGGTTTATCTTTTAGCAGGATCCATAGAATTCTTCTCCAATTCAAATTTGTTGATTTTCTTCCTGTAACTGTCTTTATTGCCCAGATTTCTTCATAAAAAATCAGAAATACTTTAGAGTGAGTGCTATTTAACAGAGTAGGTTGCACAACTTTGGGTGACATTGCCTTGCATTTATAAAAGAAAACATTTTAATTGTCAAGAACTACAAATTCTTCATAACCCTCAGTATACCGTGGAAATGCCTATTTCTTAATATAAATCTACAGTCAAATAAGAATTAGTCAAGGAGGCACAGCTTGATAGTATACTTTATTACAGATCTTTCTAGATATTTTCTTGTGTTTTCATTTAAATTGTATCTTCTTTTGCAGCATACATACAATTGATTTGAATAGATATTTTCTTATAAGTTAAACAGAAACCACAATAATAATAATAATAATACACTTAAAGAAAATATTAAGGGCTGCAGTGAGGGGTGGGGATGATGTAATATTTTTATGTTGCATTAATCTTACACATCAGAATCTGAATATATTGCTTTAGCTCCCTCTGGTGAAGTTGCTTCAGAATGCAAGACGGCAAACCCTTTTTATTTATGCAGGCTTTTGAAAGTTTTCAAGAAAGAGCCATGGGCTGCTTGTTCTTAATTATTTTAATTGTTCTAAGTACATTAAGAGATTTTATTATTTATTAATTTATTTATTATTTATTTATTTATTTGCATTTATCTCCCCCCCCCCCCAATGGCTCGGGGCGGCTCATAACAAGTCAGTCGTACATAATAAAAACAGACATATAAAAGCACAGTGCAAACAAACAGGTAAAAACAACCCTTAAAATAGCATACAGAACGACAATAGTCGTGCACTATACACAACAGTAGCAAACGAGTACACAGGTTATCCAGATCCATAGGTTTGCTGGAACAACCAAGTCTTACAAGCCTTCCTGAAAGGGAGAAGGGCCTGGATGGTGCGAACGTCAGCAGGCAAGGAGTTCCAAAGGGTCGGAGCCACGATCGAGAAAGCCCGCCGATGAGTCGCAGTCAACCGGTAGGTCTTAGCACTAGGGATGACCAGGAAGTTTTGCTCTTCAGAGCGCAGAGGTCTAGTGGGACGGTATGGGAGGAGACGGTCCCGCAGGTACACTGGCCCCAGACAGGGGCGGTCCTACAAGATAGGCCAAGTAGGCAGCCGCCTAGGGCACCATCTGGGAAGGGGGCGCCATCCTGGCCGCATGGGGTGCCATCCTGGCCCTGCCAATGTTCCTCAGACAGTGCTGCAGCTGCCTGCTTTTTGACCCCGGCCTTGTGCGCTCCGACGCCGCTTCTGGGCACGCGCGGAGGTTTTCACGCAGGCGCAGTTGCTCTGGAGCTGAAGTTGAGCGCAGGAGCAACTGCACATGCGCGAAAACCTCCGCGCATGCCCAGTAGCTCCCTTGCGCAGAAGCCTGTAAGCAAAGCACTCCCTATCGGGCAGGCAGGGAGTGCTTCCCCTCTCCCTTTGTCTTTGCCATGTGTGCGTTTGCGGGGAAGGAGAAAAAAATCAGTGAAGGAAGTGTAAGTGAAGGAATGAATGAAGGGCTTTCCTCCTCCTCCTCTGTGACCTCTTCTCTCCCTCCTTCCATTCTTCGACTCTATTTCTGTCTAGACCTGAGGGGCCTGAGGCTATGAGGAGTTGTGGGAGTTGGAGGCCAAAACACTTAGAAGGAGGGAGGACGGGCCCAAGTTCGCCCAGGCCGCGCTGCCTGTATTCAACCTCATTTGAACATTTTGGCTGTTTTTCTATTTACATTTACATTGGGATCCTAATTTTGGACTTATGGGAGACTCCTATGAATTATGAGTCGGGTGGTAGGTAATATATTCTGATTTTGATGCATTTACATTGCATTTCTTGTTGATTATTATACAGTTCTGCTTAATATTGTCATACAATATAATACAAATACAATATAACAATAGAATGATGATATATTTTATATTACATGTAATATTACAAACAATATTGCAGTATAGTGGTAATGTACAAAATAGTAATATATAATATTTTATTTTACTTTATTTTGGGTTATTTGAGTTTTATAGGAGTAATGAAAATATTTAGTAGAGGATAATTTTATTTAAATAAATAATTATATTATTTTATAATAATAATATAATAGAATGTTACATTATATTATAATGTCAATATATTATAATATAATTATATTGTAATGTAGTATAATATAATTGATATAATATAGTATGAGTATGGTATAATATATTGTATATACATTGATACAATATAATACTATTAATGGTATTGTGATATTATAATTGTATATTTGTTTTACATGGGGGCAAAATAATGTTTGGGGGCGGCAAAATAATGTTTTTGGGGCACCATTTAAAATTACCTTAGACCGCCCTTGGCCCCAGACCATGTAAGGGGACTGTCTTCTGGCTGTTGGTCCAGATTGGACCTCAGTAAGCCTAAATCCGACCTCTCAAGGAGGACCATAGACGTAAGAACTGTCCTTAGTTCTATGACTGAGAATCCCCCCCCCCTCCTTGCTAAGGGCGATTCTCTTAGGAAACCTTCTAGAAGACTTCTAGTTAGTTACGTAGGTACTCCCACAACCCTGACCTTTAGTTAATATTTCATTGCTGTATTAATCTTTTTACTGCTTTTATAGTGTGTTCTTTTGTATTTTAGAGTATCTTGTATTATGTATTGTATGCCCACTGGTCTCTCCCAGTGATTTTGTAAGTTGCCCTGAGCCGCACGGGAGTGGCGACTAACAAGTCTAAATAAGTAAAATAAATAAATAAATATCAGATATTTACATTATGATTCATAACAGTAGCAAAATTACAGTTATGAAATAGCAACAAATATCATTTTATGGTTGGGGGTCACCACAACAGGAGGAATCGTATTAACTGTATTTACTGTATTAGGAAGATTGAGACACACTGCCTTAGTTTGACACGGAATGATGACATTTGTCCTGAGATTTTCCAAGGTTATCTCAAGGTGTCCGTGCTGCTGTAGTCACTTTGCATCTGGTTACAGGGACACAGCCTGATGTTCCTGCCATTCAAGGAGCTTCAGAGGCTGTTCAGTAAGTGTGGATCTACATTCAGATATACTACACTACACTGACAAACAGGATTGTGGCCCAAGACTATAGTCTTAAACGTATTTTAAAGATACAAATCACAATTCACATAAACTCGAACCTTTGTGTGTAAACGATTATTCCCAGGCAAGTCCATTGTGTCACACACTCCCCAGAAGGTAGCCTGTATTTAGAAATTTTAGTCAAAAAATCCACCCAAAAAACCTGGGCCGACATATCTATTTGTCAATATGAGTATTTTACCTGAACTCTTGTCCAAAAATGAGCCATCCCTTCATTGAGTAGAATATAAAGTAGCAAAAGTCCATCCCAAGAGAATATAAAAAAAGCATGTAGTTGGCCCTTTCAGTGGTATTACCCTTGACCCAAAACCTACCCTCAACGTATACATAAGGTCAACTTATACATTAATATATGCAATATAAAATACTCAGCTTCTCCAATGTTTTTACACTGAAGTTTATTGCAAACACCTGGTGTAAAAAAATCAAATGTAGATATCTAAAACAAACACACAAACAACACTGTAATAAAAATCCCAATTAAGTTTATGGTTGCCATTCTTTGTCTCGACATATAACATATCACAAAAAGTTTTCACAAAAGAGGAAATGCAACATTTGGCTTTTAATCAGAAGGGCAAATACTCCCGCACAGAAATGTCCCTATTTAAAACAATGTGAAGTGAGCCTTCTAAGTTTTCCAGGCTGATTCAGCCCAGAAGTCCAGGACTTCTGAGGAGGCAGTCCAGACAGCAGCCATAGTGGGTTCGACCCGTGCCTTTCAAGAAGGCGTGGATCTAACCCACTATCCTTGGCACAAAGCAGGGTTTTCCTGCTTTATGTCGAATGCAATTGTGTTTACCTGAGGCATCGTCTGGACGCCCCAGGTAAATATCCAGGAGGGTGCAGGTTTTGTGCCCTGTCTGGAAGGGCCCCAGTTCAAAGCAGATATTGTGGGATTTTCTGCCTTGCTATTCTGCATTATATGGCTGTGTAGCAGGGTCCTTAGGGCAGTGTTTTTCAACCTTTTTTGAGCCGCGGCACATTTTTTACATTTACAAAATCCTGGGGCACACCACCAACCAAAATGACACAAAATGACATTCTAACACAGTAACATGGTTAATATGTTTTTGAATGTATTTATACACTCAGTGTGAAACCTGGGCCTGTTTCGATGAACACAACATAGATATCCTGGCAGGAATGGCAGAAAGACACACACGAAGGTATTGCTCAACAGCTGGGAGTTATAGTTGACCCGCAATCAAAGAGCACTCTGAACTCCACCAATGATGGAATGGAATCAAACTTCCCACACAGAACTACCATAACCAAGAGAAAATACTATAAGAGTTTGGTGGGCATTGACTTTGAGTTTTGGAGTTGTAGTTCACCTATAATAAGAGAGCACTGTGGAGGGGAGGGAGGAAGACGTGGGGCGAGTCTGCGCAGTAGCGCCCGCACAGGTCACATCTTCCTCCCTCCCCACTCCCGCAGAAGCGGCAGCATGAGCAAAGCGAGGCTGGGAAGAAGGGAGCCCGAGTGGAGAAGAAAAAGTGTTCGGCAGGAGGGGGAAGAAAGGGTATTGGAGGTTGCAATTTCCCACGGCACACCTGATGATCGCTCACAGCACACTAGTGTGCCACGGCACACTGGTTGGGAAACACTGCCTTAGGGAACCAAACTTGCTCTTTGTTCTATTGCTTTTATTTATATTTTTATACCGATGAGTGTTTTAAGGACTTCAAAGAGGATGTTGCTTAAATAAACCAAAAAAACAAAAACAAAAACAAACTAGCAATCATACCACAAGAGGGCCCAACTCAGAACAAGATATTGCTAATGATACTTTTTATAGGACCTCTTCACATGGGGCATTTTGCCCCATTTTGCTGCTTTGTTTCACTGTAAGGACGGGACCTGCCATGCGCCATTACACAATGTGCGGCAGACCCTGCCCACATTCGTCCCAGAGTGGAGGAGAAGCGCCAAAAGGAGGAGGAAAGTGTATTTTGAGTGTGTTGTCGAAGGCTTTCATGGCCAGAATCACTGGGTTGCTGCGAGTTTTCTGGGCTGTATGGCCATGTTCCAGAAGCATTCTCTCCTGATATTTTGCCCACATCTGTGGCAGGCATCCTCAGAGGTTGTGAGGTCTATTGAAAACTAGGCAAGTGAGGTTTATATATCTGTGGAATGTCTAGGGTGGGAGAGAGAGCTTTTGCCTGCTTGAGGCAAGTGTGAATGAACTGACCACCTTGATTAGCATTGAATGGCCTTTCAGCTTCAAAGCCTGGCTGTTTCATCCTTTGTTGGGAGGTGTTCGCTGGCCCCAATTGTTTCCTGTCAGGAATTCCAATGTTTTTTGAGTGCTCCTCCTTATTTGCTGTCCTGATTTTAGAGTTTTTAAATACTAGTAGCCAATGGAGCTATCCACACTTTCCTCCCCTTTTCCCCATATGATGGGGGAAAGGATGGCTGCGCAATGCGAGTTGCCACCCTTTCTCCAGTCCCCACCGTATGATAGGGGAAGGAGGGAGGGCGTGTGGGGCACCATGTGTAAAGAAGTTAATGGTCTTGTATCATTTTGATTGCATATATTGGTTAGTTTTCTTTAGAATACTATTGTAATGTTTGCAGTTCATCCAGATAATTTGTTTTACAATCGTTTGATATAGTTCTATATTTATTCCTTCCTTCCGGATAATTTATTTGACAATGGTTTTGGATAATTTTATATTCTATTATTCCTTTCTTTCTGTGTTTCTTTGTATATGTGCATTTTATTTTTTCATAATCTGTCTATTTTATGCAATCAAATAGCAAGTTGTAGTATTCAGACTTTATGGGGGTAAAAACAAAGGGTGGGGTATAGTGTGGTGTTTTTTTTTAATGAACTAGAGCCCCTATCTGTTGTGATTGAGCCTTCAGCTACTACTACTAGTAGTATTGGGGAAGATGCTGGCTCAATAGCATCAAGCAATAGTATGGACTGGGGTGTGGCTCTGGGTGATCAGGACTCTGCAGCTGGAAGGAAAAGGGCTGCTAGTGATTCTAGTGTGGAAGGATTAGAACGGAGGAAAAGAACTCGGCAAATACTTAGAGCACCTTCTAATTCAGACACTTTCCAGGGTTTTTCTGGGGAAGAAGAAATGGGTTCAGAGGAAAGTGATACGGAGTTAGATCCAACGTTGGTGCAGGAAGTAAGGGATGTGTGTAATGAAGAATCTACTTTGGACTCGTTTTTGGGTTTGATAGTGATTTATTCTGGCCTTCTGTGGGTTCAGAAACAGAGTGGGACTCTTTAAGCACACAACAGCATTGGCAAGAGTGGAGACAAACAGAGCACTGCAGCTGTAGGAAATACAGCAGCTGGGGACTCTTCAGAAGACAGTGATGTGTAAGTGCTATATAAGAAATGAGTTTTGGGGGCTGCCTTTGTGGCGGTCAAAGAGTTGATGTCTGGTTCTTGTCTCTGACTATCTTATGTTCCTGATATCCAGTACCTTGTTCCAGTTTTCCTGATACTCGTGGGTTATGGGCTATTTCTCCACTTTGTTCCTGGGGTGAGCTGCTATGGCAGCTCTAGCTGATGTCTGGGCAAAGGTGGGGGGTTTTGGAATTCATGTATGCTTTTCTGTTTAGTTATCTGCAGTGTGTCCCAGAGGCGGGGCTTGGTCTCCGCTGAGTTTACGTGAGTTCCTGCTACAGAACCTGGTATTGTTTGAAATGGAGGGAGGCTGGCATTGTATTTTATGGGGGCTAGGATTTGTGCTATTCATGTATACTCAGCTCCTGATTGCCTCAGACGATCTCCTCCTTTTCATCTGGCTTTCTCTGGCTTTGGACTCCTGGACTGGTTTTGGCACTACTCTTCTGGACTCTCCCTACAATACATCGCAGACGGACGTCTACTGTTTGTTTTGTGCTGTTTTGTTGTTTTTCCCTGGGATTTTTGAGGGTTTTAAAGCCGAGTTGGCTACTTTTTTGTTTGTCCTTTCTGCAGTGGTTGTTCAATACACTTTTTGTTATCCCCTTTTACTCCTGGGCTTGGCTTCTTGGTCACTGCATCACAACACTATCTACTGCTACATTATATGTTTTGAATCTATTTTATATGGCTGTGTAGATGGGGCCTAGGTTGGCAATTAATTCCCTGAAACCATATATGTCGGTAATTTTACAAGTCACTTTTCCAGGTTGGCTCAAAGAGTTTATTGTTAGTTTTTGGAAGAGCATGTTGTGGTATTTTCTCTGCCTCTATTCACCTTCTTGCCACAGCACAAGTGGAAACTGGAGAATTAAAACAGAGGTGTTAGCCTCATCTCCATTGGCCATTTAATGCAGTGGTTAACCATGATCCTATCAACTTGACTGAGAGACCTCCAAGTCACCTTGGCTGCATCTACACTAATGCAGTAGGACACCACTTTTATAGCCACGATCCATTGTTATGGATTCCTGTGAGTGGTAATTGTATAAGGTTTTTAGTTGTTCTGTACTGAAACTACAGCTCCCACAAATCCATAACATTGAGCCATGGCACTTAAAATGGTGTCATACTGCATTAATTCTGCATTGTAGATAGATCCCTGTCAATAGCGGTATCTTGCAAAGTCAAGTTCATGTATTTTTGGACAGCATCTCTCCATCTGTAATGCAGTGTTCCTTTTCTAACTGCTTTCAGTCTTTCCAAACATTACTGTCTTTTGTAATGAAGCTGAACACTGGAGACTATTTTTGGATCCGTCTCTTGGAATGAGTTTGAGCATTGTTGCCATGCCTGGTTTGTTGTAGAGAGAACTATAAGAATGAATAGACTAATAGCAAGTTAGACTCATGTTTTATATTTGTTCTTTTGAATTATGCCATTCAACAAATCTAGACATTGTTAAGTGACGAAGAATGCTAGAATTTTTTCTTTCTGTGTCCTAAACATTTGAGGGACCGTCTCACCCCATATTGCCCTCCGAGATCACTTCGGTCTAAGGACTCCAATCTCCTGGAGATACCTTCAGCTAAACTCGCAAGGCTGACTGCTACCCGCCGGAGGGCGTTCTCTGTCATAGCACCTACGCTGTGGAACGCCCTCCCGGCTGGAACTCGGGCTATGAAGGACTTGCTCCCATTTAGACGGGCCTGTAAAACATACCTGTTTAAGCAGGCCTTTGGTGAGTAAGTCTTGCCCATGCCCCGCCATCTATTCGTTCTTCTGAGGATGATGTGCTGTTCATTGTTTTAACTGTGTTATTAATTACTGTACTGCTGTTGTTTTTAATTGTTTTTAACTGCTTATTGCCTGTATTTTACTGTGCCCTTCGGCTCCTGTAAGCCGCCGCAAGCCTCAGGGAGTCGGCGGCATAGAAGCCCGAATAATAAATAAATAAACATCATTTGATTATGGGGGTTGGACTGGATGGCCCTTGGGGGTCTCTTTCAATGCTATAATTCTACTTAATCCTGTCACTTTTTCATCTGTCCCAGTTTCTATCTCTTCCTCTGACTTTCTTCTTTTGTTTTAATCATCTGGATCCTACCTTGATTTTGTTTCGTCGTGCATATCTCAGTTTCCATCTGTGAAATGTTGGCTGCTATGGTATTTGAAAATGCTCTGTCTCTATCCTATGCTTGATTTTTAAACCTCTCTCTCTCTCTCTCTCTCTCTCTCTCTCTCTCTCTCTCTCATGTTTCCTTTAATAGCCTTTCCCCGCAAGCTAAGCAGGCCCAAATGTTGTAACCTTTCTTTTGTTTGCTCTAGAATTGCCACTGTTGGCACAGCCCTTTGTGTCGAATCAGCTTCTAGCCAAAGACATCACATTCATTCAACTAATGAGACTCATCAGTGCTGCCAAAAATAAAAAATAAATCCAAGACCTTAATGTATTATTTAAATAGATGATTCCCTCAAATGTTTCAGACATCTCGGCTCCACACGCCTTTCTTATTTCTGACAGCTTTAAAGTGCTGAGTCCGAGCAAATAGTAAAGCAGTCCCAAGGAAGTTGTTTTTCTTTTCAACTCCATTTTAGATGTGTATCTCTCTGTGGACTTCTTCAGATATATGAGGCACTAGCCATCCCCTGCCGCGCATTGCTGTGGCCCAGTCTGGTGGTCTGGAAAATAAAGTAATGAGAAAGTGTTGGTTTCTAATATATGTAATTTCTTGGGTAAACAGTATTTCTTGTTGTTTCTTTGTCAGTGTTGAGGTGGAGATTATCTGGATTGCCTACTCTGGAACAAGCAACATGTCATTGTCCTTCTTTAGGGGCTCCTTTCAAATCTATGGTACTATATCTCTCTCTGTGTGAATCATATATATCTCTATATGTATGGCTGGATGGCTCTTTGTCAGGAGGACTTTGATTACGTTTTCTTGCCCTGGCTGGGTGGACTGGATGGCCTTAAGTATTTTCTGTTGGTCATGAGGGTTCTGTGTGGGAAGTTTACCCCAATTCTGTCATTTGTGGGGTTCAGAATGCTATTTGATTGTAGGCGAACTATAAATCCCAGTAACTACTACTCCCAAATGTCAAGGTCTATTTCCCCCAAACTCCATGTGTGTTCATATTTGGGTATATGGAGTATTCGTGCCAAGTTTGGTTGAGATCCTTCATTGTTTTAGTCCACAGTGCTCTCTGGATGTAGGTGAACTACAACTCCCAAACTCAAGGTCAATGCCCACCAAACTCTTATAGTGTTCTCTGTTGGTCATGGGAGTCCTGTGTGCCATGTTTGGTTCAATTCCGTCATTGGTGGAGTTCAGAGTGCTCTTTGATTGTAGGTGAACTATAAATCCCATCAACTACAACTCCCAAATGACAAAAACAATTTTGGAGTAATGGTCACTCCTTGGGTTAGTAGGTATCTTGTAGCCAAATTTGGCAGCAATATGTCTAGTGGTTTTTGAGTTATATTAATCCCACAAACGAACATTACATTTTTATTTATAAAGACTAGCCGTCCCCTGCCATGCGTTGCTGTGACCTAGTCTGTGTACAGTGTTCCCTCAGTTATTGCTGGGGCTAGGTTCCAGGATCTCCCGCAATAAGTGAAAAACCGTGATGTAAGGATGCTCTATTTAATTTAATATTTATACATTATTTTAGTAGTTATACACTATTTTAAGTCTTTATAAACTTAAAATAAAGTGAAGGAAAGAAAGGAAAGGAAAGGCCATTCAAGGCTGGAGGGAGGGAGGGAGGGAGGACTGAGAAGGGAAAGCGCCTTGGAGAGCGGCAGGGGGAAAACACCACAAAACAGCAAAAATACTATGATATATATTTTTAATTAATATTTTTTGAAATCCGTGAAACAGCGAGTCCGCAATAAGTGAACCGCGAAGTAGCGAGGGAACACTGTATATGTATTTTATGTGTGTATATATATTTGTGTATATGTATCTGTGTGTGTGGTTTGTGCATGCGTTGTAATGTATTTTTGGTTTTTTTTGGCTTTTTAAGTCTCTTTCTCTGTGTTTTTATGAGTGATGGTCACTCATTGGTCTGATAGGTGTATTGTGTCCAAATTTGGTGTCCATTTGTCCAGTGGTTTTTGAGTTATGTTAATCCCACAAACAAACATTACATTTTTATTTATATAGATTATTAAAAGCATATATGATATCACTGCAAACCAGTTTAATCCACGTAGACACAAGTGTTTCCCTGCAAACAAATGCTACTATGAATGCATGCATTGGGAAGCTTTGATAATCAGTTCCCATGGTTGCTAATATGTAACAAAACATTGTACACAGGCAGGGTAGAACAGCAGGTTACAAAGAAGTCCAAGTGTTTTACTTCAAATTCACTTTGATAGGGTGGGAAACTCAAACTTTGACCCACTAGGTGTTTTGGATTCCAACTCCCACAATTCCTAACAGCCTACTGAATGCTCTCTAACTGAAGAAGACATAGTTTTATAAGATTTCATAAATGCTCAGTATATGTGATTGAAAGTCACATCTGTAAAGCATATACTGTACATACAGGCAGAGGTGTAATTACAAGAGTCTGCCACTGCATCTTAAAGAATTATTCTCACGCTTACTTATGCTCCCTAAACCAGTGTTTCCCAACCTTTTCTGAGCCGCGGCACACTCTTTACATTTGCAAAATCCTGGGGCACACCACCAACCAAAATGACACAAAATGACACTCTAACACAGTAATACATATAGTTAATATGTTTTTTAAATGTATTTATACACTAAGTGTGAAACCTGGGCCTGTTTCGATGAACTCAACATAGATATCCTGGCAGGAATGGCAGAAAGACACAAACTTCCCACACAGAACTCCCATAACCAAGAGAAAATGCTATAAGAGTTTGGTGGGCATTGACCTTGAGTTTTGAAGTTGTAGTTCACCTATATCCAGAGAGCACTGTGGACTGAAACAATGTTGGATCAGGACCAAACTTGGCATGAATACTCAATATGCCGAAATATGAACACAGATGGAGTTCAGGGGAAATAGACCTTGACATTTGGGAGTTGTAGTTGCTGGGATTTATAGTTCCCCTACAATCAAAGAGCATTCTGAACCCCACCAATGATAGAACTGGGCCAAACTTCCCACACAGAACCCCCAGGAGGCAAGAGGAGGTCTCTACTTGGGGAAAGGGAGGTGGGCCTTCCCAATGCATGGAGAAGGAGAGACCAAATAGACAACAGGTGGGGAGGGGGGGTATTTGTAATTTTGTGCCTTTATCGGGGTAGGTTTCTTGGGGTTTTAATACTTCAACACACTAGACTCCCCTCCTGGAGGTTCCAATTTCCCACGGCACACCAGATGATCGCTCACGGCACACTAGTGTGCCCCGGCACACTGGTTGAGAAACACTGCCCTAAACTCCCTAAACTTTCACACAGCATTCTCGCTTTCACTTGTAACAAAGGGATAAGCCGGTGCCTGTTCAAGTGCATCTCAGCAAGTCAGGGTTACCAGACAACACTAAATCATGGGTTTTAAATGGCCACAAACCCCAGGATTTCAGAAGAGGTCCACATGCAGACCTGTTGGTCCTGGGATTTCTGCCTCCATTGTCCATACTTGATGCTCTGTTGCGAGATTTAGGGGCTCTCAAGATGCGGATATGCGGAGACTCACTACAGCAAATCACTGCAAAAATCCAGTTCTTTGTTCTTGCCAGAAAAACTCTGCCTTCCAGACATTTTGTGAAGTAACTTCCACAGAAACAAAGTTTACAGGGTAGGACCACTTCTGCCCAAGTCAACATTGCACAATCAAACAGGAACACACACTTTCAAGCCAGGAACAGAATTTGAGATTATTGACACTTTTTAAAGCCTGGCTGGTTGGCCATCTGTGGCACCACAGGGTGCTGTTATTGGGTGCCGAACAGGGCATAGGGTTACAGCCTGTGTTGGACGGGGTTACACTCTCCTTGAAGATACAGGTTTTCATCTTGGGAGTGATCCTGGATTCATCACTGATCCTGGAACCCCAGGTTTCAGCGGTGGCCAGGGGAGCTTTTGCACAATTAAAACTTGTGTGCCAGCTGTGCCCATACCTTGGGAAGTCTGACTGGGCCACAGTGGTCCACTACCTTGTTACATCCTGTATAGATTACTGCAACACACTCAATGTGGGGCTGCCTTTGAAGACTGTTCAGAAGCTTAAATTAGTCCAATGGGCGGCAGCCAGATTGCTCATTGGAGTATCCCCCCTCCCTGTTATGTCGTCCACAGGGCACAATTAAAAGTGCTGGCTTTGGCCCCCCTCCCTGTTTTCTGTGATAGCCCCCCATTTGTGGAACTCACTCCCTAATGAAACCAGGTCAACCCCCTCTCTTCTATTCTTTAGGAAGAATTTAAATCTTGGTTATGGGACCAGGCATTTGAGCAACAGGTGCAGCATCAATAATGTATACTATTTCCCAGATTGACATCGGACAGACCTTGGATTATGATTTTGGATGTGGATTTCGTCTTGGATTTGTTAGATTTTAATTGAATATCTTAATTTATTGTTTAGTTAATGTTTTAATTGTGATTTTATTGCGATTGTTTGTGTGGCATCTAATGAGTGCAGATTGTAAGCCCCTCAGAGTCCCCTTTCGGGAGTGAGAAGGGCAGGATATAAATTTCCTAAATAAATAAATACATGGCTGTTCCTGATTGCTCTTCTTGTGAAAACAACATTGACTAGGGGGCCATAACTTTGACCTGGCCAGAGAAAATATGTCCTCCACATTGGGGGTTGTAGATATAAATAAATAGAAGCTTTACCACTGTCTTTGAACCAAAATTTACCCTGCAGTATAATAATGTGTCACTCAGATTTGTGTAATGAGTAACAGTAACTACTTCAGTTCAAAAGGTCAAACAGAAAAACACTATATATTGTATTTATTTACTGTATTTATATGCCGCCCTACTCAGCCCAAAGGCGACTCAAGTTGGTTTATAGTCGGCACAATTCGATGTCCCCAAAAGATAAATACAATTAAAATACAATTAAAAGCATCTAACATACAATATTAAAAAACCATACAAGCCAGTAAAACACAATAAAAACACGAATCCTCAGTGTCTCCTTACTAAAATAATTTTCCAATCGCATCGTCAGTCGTTCCATAGGTGTGTACTTATCCGTTACACTACATTTGTGAATGCTTGCTTGAAAAGCCAGGTTTTAACTTTTTTTCGAAATGTTAAGAGGGAGGGGGCCGATCTAATGTCCCTAGGAAGGGTGTTCCATAGCCAAGGGGCCACCACTGAGAAGGCCCTGTCTTTTGTTCCCAACAAACGCATCTGGACCAAGAGCAGGGCATCCCCAGATGATCTTAGACTCCTAGATAATTCAAGATATCCAGACAGCTCTTTTTCAGCAGGTATTTAACTCTTAGGCATTTTCTTCTGTATGTTGATAGTATTATTGTTTTAGTGTTTTATTGTTTTAGTGCTATTTTATTGATTGATATGTTTACACGTTGTAAACCACCCTGAGCCTGTTGGAAAGGGTGGTATATAAATTGAAATAATAAATAAGTATAAGTAGAGATATGTTCGGACAGATAAGCTGGGCTGGACCAGCAGTCTCTCTGAATTCTTACAGAGAACAGAGGGAATAAACAGTCCTTTTAAACAGCCTTTAAAATATGCTCCATGCCTTAGAAATGATCATGCTTCAGAGAGTTGGCAGCCATTTTCTTCTTGTTTCCAGTCAGCACTCTCTTCACTCTCCGAAGTAAAAGTAGTGGTTAAAACTGTTTCTCTCAGCAGCAAGCTAGAGACAGCAGCCAATCAGAATGCTGGCTCCTGACTAGCTTAGCCAATCGGCTGTTGACAAATGCCTTACTAGTCAACCCATTACATCATGGTGTTGTTTTTTTTTACAGATCCCCACACTCCACATGTTTCATGAAGTTTATGGTACACAAAGTTTATGCCTTCTACTGAAGCGTCACGTTCTTTTTCCAAACCGACCAACCAGGAACAAACATCTAAAACGGAGGAACAAACCCAGATTTCCGATTGCAGGGACATAGACATAAGAAGATGCGCTTATTCGGCTCAAAACAGCAATATTCCCACACCTGGGAATTTCAATTTTTTTTGCCTTTTGTAGCGATTGCTCCCACGTTTACAGGGAATGGTGTCTGGACACACTCCTGTTTGCTGCGGAAGCTCCTGAGTTAAAGTTACTGTCTGGATGGGCCCAGAAGGTATGGAAGTCCAGTTTATTCCAGTTGTTAGGAATTGTGGGAGATGAAGTCCAAAACACCTGGAGGACCCAAGTTTGCCCATGCCATTGCCTGCTATAAGAAAAAGCTGGAAACTGGACAGGGGGGGGTGTCCCTGTTGGTTCTGCTGGACCTCTCAGTGGCCTTCAATACCGTTGACCACGGTATCCTTCTGGGACGCCTCGTGGGAATGGGCCTTGGAGGTACTGTCTTGCAGTAGCTCCGGTCCTTTCTGGAGGGCCGATCTCAGAAGGTGTTATTGGGAGACACCTGTTCAACCCCACTTTGTGTTGTGGGGTTCCTCAGGGTTCAATACTATCTCCCATGTTGTTTAACATATACATGAAGCCGCTGGGGGAGGTAATCTGGAGTTTCGGAGTGCGGTGTCATCTGTCACTCCTTCCCACCTCCTACTAAGGAGACTGTTCAGGTCCTGAACCGGTGCTTGGCTGCTGTGTCAGACTGGATGGGGGCTAACAAATTGAAATTGAATCCAGACAAGACAGAGGCACTCCTGGTCAGTCGAAAGACCGAACAGGGCATAGGGTTATTTTATTTATTTATTTATTTATTTATTTATTTGTTGGGACTTCTCGACCGCCGACTCCCAGGGGCTCGCGGCGGCTCACAGAGCCAGTGGCATAGTGCCATGGGTTAAAACAACAACATAAAACAGTTAAAAACACAAATTAAAACAGGCAATACAGTTAAAATAAGCAGCAGCAAATCTAAACAGCCAGGTGGAATCTACGCGGCCTACTCTCCGAAGGCCTGTCTAAACAAATGTGGGTTACAGGCCCGCCTGAGCGGGAGTAGGTCACGCAAGGCTCTGGTTTCAGCCGGGAGGGCGTTCCATAGCGTGGGAGCTATTACTGAGAACGCCCTCCGGCGGGTAGATGTTAGGTGGGCCAGCCTTACGGATGGAACTACTAGAAGGTTGGCCTCTTCAGACCGCAGTGATCTTGCTGGGCAATATGGGGTGAGACGGTCCCTCAGGTACGCTGGCCCCAGGCCGTGGATGGCCTTAAAGGTAAGAACCAGCACTTTGAAGGCGACCCGGTGCTCAATAGGCAGCCAGTGCAGATCCTGCAAGATTGGTGTTATGGCAGCCTGCTGGGGTCCCAGACAGGAGCCGGGCGGCAGTGTTCTGCACCAGCTTGAGCTTCCGGATCGACGGCATAGGCAGGCCAACGTAAAGCGTGTTACAGTAATCTAGCCTCGAGATGACCGTGGCTTGGATCACCGTGGCTAGATCGTTCCGGGATAGGTAGGGGGCGAGCCTCCTTGCCTGGCGGAGGTGGAAGAAGGCAGCCTTGCTGGCCATGGAGACCTGGGCCTCCATGGTCAGCTGGGAGTCCAAATGGACACCCAGGCTCTTCACTGACGGCGCTGGATGCAGCGCCGCCCGTCCAGGTCGGAAGCCGGCCACCCACCCCGCCCGGGCGGCCCAGCCACAAGATCTCCGTCTTCGCGGATTCACCCTCAACAGACTGGCTCGCAGCCATCCAGTAACGGCTTCGAGGCAGTGTTTGAAATTATCGGGGACTGACTCCGGCCTGCCCTCCACCCTCAGAATGAGCTGGGTGTCATCAGCGTACTGGTGACAGACCAGCCCATAACTCCGCACCAGCTGTGCAAGCGGCTGCATGTAGATGTTTATTAACATAGGGGAGAGAATGGCCCCCTGGGGGACTCCACACGCTAGTGGGGAGCCTCGGAGACCACCCCCCTCCTCACACGCTGAGACCGCTGGTGGAGGAAGGAGGCCAGCCATTTAAGGACCGTCCCCTCACTCCAGCCATGGCCAGGCGGTGGATCAAAAGATTGTGGTCGACCGTGTCACACGCTGCCGTGAGGTCCAATAACACGAGCAGCGCAGACCCGCCTTGGTCGAGCTGGCAGCGAAAGTTGGTCTGTGATGGAGACCAGGACCGTCTCCGTCCCGTGCCCCGAACGGAAGCCGGACTGGAAGGGGTCTAGCCATGCTGTGTCATCTAAGAAGGACTGCAGTTGCTCCATTACTGCCCTCTCAACCACCTTGCCCAGGTACGGAAGGTTCGACACTGGGCGGTAGTTGGGAGGAACCGCAGGGTGCAATGATGGTTTCTTCAGTAATGGAGCTACCACCGCCTCTTTTAAGCACTCTGGAAAAACCCTTGCTCAAGGGAGCTGTTAATGATATTCAACAGAGGCCCACGTAACCCCTCCCGGCAAGATCTAACAAGCCAGGAGGGGCACGGGTCGAGGGAGCAGGTGGTAGGACGAACTGCAGTCACTATCTTATCAACAGCATCTGCATCCAGTGGCGAAACCGGTCGAGGGTGGGCCCGGCGGAGGGCCACGGAGTCTCTAGCTCTCTTACTGTATCAACTGTGGCCGGAAGGTCCCGGCGGAGGTTCAGTATCTTGTCTGTAAAAAAGCTCTGAAAAGCACCGGCAGTGAGGGCCTGATCACTATTTTTTGGGACGGTAGGGACCGTCGTCCAACGATCGAATTACCTTAAACAGTTGGGCCGGGCGTGAGCTTGCAGACGCTATCAAGGCAGAGAAGTAGTCATTTTTGGCTGCCTTGACAGCATGCTCATAAGACTCTTTGAATAGCTTATAAGCTGATATTGAGGCTCCGTCACGGAGTTTCCGCCACTCGCGCTCTAGCCGTCTCCTTTCCGCTTCATGGTCCTGAGGTCTCCAGTATACCAAGGAGACCGATGATTGCGGGCCGGAGAGGGCGCCTGGGAGCAATCTCGTCGAGAGCTCTTGCCAGTGAGGAATTCCAGGTCTGGACTAGCTCTTCGACTGAGACGCTGATAGACTCCAGATCCCTTAGAGCATTCAGGAACCTTTCGGGTTCCATAAGTCTCCTTAGGCGAACTAAAATCTGTTCGGCGCCCTTGCATGGGGGAGGTGGTTGCTCAACCCCGGATACTTAGAGCACAGTGGTCCGACCATGGAACCTCTATTACAGAGACTAGGTCCACTTGAACCCCTGCGCTGAACACCAAATCGAGGTGTGTCCGGCCAAGTGTGTGGGTCCCGAATTACACAGGGGAGGCCTAATGTCGCCATGGTCGAGATTAGGTCCGCGGCTGCAGGTGAGATGGAGGCTGCGTCGGCGTGGACATTGAAGTCCCCCAGAACAATACAGCTTGTGTTGGATGGAGTTGCACTTCCCCTGAAGACGCAGGTTCACAGTCTGGGTGTGATCCTGGACTCATCGCTGAGCCTGGAACCCCAGGTTTCAGGGGTGACCAAGGGAGCATTTGGTTTAAAGGTTACAGAACTGTCAAAACAATTGAATTTCCCGCCCGCCTTCTTCCGGGCCGGCTCCGTTGGTGATTGGTCGGAACGTTGAGGCCAGCTGATGGGCGGGAGGCCGGTCAGTTCCAGGGAGCCTATCAGCGCTCGCTCCCATTTGCCGGCTTCGGCCAATCAGAAGTCTGTGGCCATATATGGGGTTCCAGGAAGGGAGGCTTAGGCGGGGATCACTGACAGGTTGGCATATGAATGAAAACAAAGAGTCCGTGCCAGGTAATGACCTGGGGCAACACCTGGAGCTGATGAAGTCATTGAATTGATGTGTCTCATCCGTATGTGAATGAGGGAGAAGAGGAAGAAGGCCTGGTGATTCACTCAGGCCCTTTTGGTGACAAAAGGACTTATTTTGGGGCACACCTGGTTTCCGAGGCCAGCTGTGACACCCGCTGTGAAGAGCAAACTTTTATTGTCCAGGTTCCAAAGACGAGTTTAGTTAGACTGGAAATCCGACCGTTAAACTGCCTCAGGACTGATGAAACGTGGGGCTTAAGTGAAGAGCTTAGCTTATCCATAACAAGATTTCCATCAGAAAGCGCATGCAATATGAATAATGGTGATCCATAAAGGTTTTGGGAACAGGGCTCAGCCGCATTTCCTCTTGCCAAATGCAACAAAACACTTTCAAGGCAGTCTTTTCTCAACAAGGACAAAAGGGGGAAGGGAAGGGTTACAAGGGGTCAAGGGAGACATGGAAGCAATATTGTACAGATACACAGATACAGGGATGAACCTTTATTATGATTTCTGCTTTCCTGATGTCAGCCCAACACAAACAGATGTGGCCCCCCGCTTCATAGGCCAATCCATTTCTCAAAACCTTTCTTTCTGAGCTCAGAGATGTCCCAAGAGTGAGGAAAGAGAGAAAGAGGAGAATAAAGATAAAAATGTAAAAACAAAAATAAGTTCCTTTCCTCCCTTTGGGGGTCCCGAACCCGGGACTCCCGTCCCAAACGGCCTTGGCCCTGCCGCTTGAGCTATCGCATCTTTCCCTTGGATGCAGCTCTCCTCGCAGTCTTAAGGCGCCCGGGAAGCGGGAGGAGAGAAAAAAAATATATAAAAATTCAGGAGAAATGGGGAGAAAACCAGAAAGGGAAGTAACCTTTTGGACAGACTCCAGCGGGGCTAAGGGAGAGGATATGTGGGTTTCCACCCGGGAACAGGCGTGCGTGCTGAAGTTGGGACTTGTTCACTCGCGGAACGACCTGCGGCTTGAGAGCTGTTGGCCTCGACAACATTACTGCAACGCTCTCTACGTGGGGTTGCCTTCGAAGACTGTTTGGAAGCAGCAACTAGTCCAATGGACAGCAGCCAGGTTGATAACGGGAGCGGCATTCAGAGAGCATACAACTCCCCTGTTGTGCCAGCTCCACTGGCTGCCAGTTTGCTACCGGACACAATTCAAAGTGCTGGCTTTAGCCTTTAAAGCCCTAAACGGTTCTGGTCCAACTTACCTGTCTGAACGCATCTCTCCCTATGAACCATCGAGATGTTTAAGATCATCCAGAGAGGCCCTGCTCTCGGTCCCGCCTTCTTCGCAGGCGTGATTGGCAAGGACGAGAGACAGGGCTTTTTCAGTGGTGGCTCCTCAGCTTTGGAACACCCTCCCTAGAGACATCAGATCGGCCCCCTCCCTCCTGACATTTCGCAAGAAAGTCAAAACCTGGCTGTTTGAGCAGGCATTTGCTGATGAAATATAACGGTTTAATTAGATATATGGAATGACGACGATGCGACGGAAAGTGATTTCAGCGTGACGCTGAGACTATAATTGTATGTTTTAATCGCTAATTGTTCTGTTATATGGTTATTGTTTGTTTTGTTTTGCTTGTGTTTTGATTGGAGGGCAGAGACTGCCTTGTGTAAACCGCCCCAAGTCGCCTTCGGGCTGAAAGGGGCGGTATAGAAATGTGATAAATAAATAAATAAATAGCCTCAAATGTGAAAAGCTTTAAGCCAGGGGTGGGCAACCTACGGCCCGTGGGCTGGATCCAGCCTGGCAGCTGATTCTGTCCGACCCGGGAGAAGGGCGTCGGGGGCGGGGCCAAGAGGAAGGGGTGCCGCTGCTGCCATCCCATCGCGGGCTCTGTGGGGTCTGCCATCCTGGAGTAGCGATGGCTTTGGAGTGCATGCCATCCCTGGAGGCGATCCAGGCCTGCAGGGGGAGCACTCGGTGACCTGCGGGGGCTGATCGCCGTGGTGACCCGGAAGAATGTCACCAGGGCATTCAGCCGCCTCATGGGATGGCGGCAGCGGAACCCCTTCCTCTTGGCCCCGCAGGGCGATCAGCTGGGGAACAGCTGGGGGCGAGAGCGGGTGGAGGCCTGCAGCCTCCGATCGCCTGCTGCTCTGCTATCCTCTGCTGCGGCGGCGGCTGGGTCCGCTTTGCCATCCTCTGGGCTGGGTCCATTGGGCCATTCCATCTTGGGATCCTCCCTCTCTTGAGGATGTCAGCCTTCATCTTGGTTCGCACCTTGTCTACTTGAATTTAATTTAATTTTAGTGGTTTTTATTCTTATTTTATAATAATTTTACAATAATATAAATAATATAATATAATGTTAGATTATATTATAATTTCAATATATTATAATGTCTATATATATATATACTATAATGATATTAATCCTAATAATATATGAATATTTCTTGATATATTAATTTGTTAATATTAATGATGTGTAATATATCTCTATATCTCTATCTCTATATATATTAAAGCGGAAAATTTGTATGTATGTTTGTTTGTTTGTATGTGGCAGCGTTCTGATTGGCTGCCACTTTCACAGGCCACAGCGACCAGCGCGGGTGATGGACCTGCACCAAACTTGGCACACATAACCCCCCTGACCCCCTTTACGTCCTGGTGCAGCTTGGGGGAGATGGACCACGGATTATGGGATTTGTAGTACTTCAAATCCCTTTGGACCCCACGGATCACTGCGGCCCCCAACAAAGACCGATAAAAACCACACTTGGCACACAGAGCCCCCATGACCCACTCTACATCCTGCTGCAGTTTGAAGGAGGCCGGACCATGGATGATGGGACTTGAAGTACCTACACTCACTTCCCAAGAACGCTGCGACCCTCATCCAATGACTGATCAAGACCAAACTTGGCACACAGAGCCCCCATGACCTACTCTACATCCTGCTGCAGTTTGCAGGAGGGTGGACCATGGATGATGAGACTTGAAGTACCTTCACTCACTTCCTCAAAACAATGCAACCCTCATCCATTCACCAATACAGACCAAATTTGGCACACAGAGCCCCCATTACCCACTCTACATCCTGCTGCAGTTTGAAGGAGGTCGGACCATGGATGATGGGACTTGAAGTACATTCACTCATTTCCCGACACTGCTGCAACCCTCATCCAATGACTTATCAAGACCAAAGTTGGCACACAGAGCCCCCATGACCCACTCTACATCCTGCTGCAGTTTGCAGGAGGGTGGACCATGGATGATGGTGTAGCAGCAAATCCGGAGTCCCAAAACTCCCAGGTGTTAACTTTTACTTACAGGTTGCGTAGCCGTGCAAGCACAGGAACGAGAGAAAACGCAACAACCGTACTGCAATGCAATGAAGCCAAAGTTTATTTGCACAACGTCAGCTGACGGGACCTGCCCACAGAACTAGCTGTCTTAGGGCAAGAGCCCTCAACATTCTCTAACTTTCCCTTATATACATGCTATGGCGGCAGGTCCCGTCTCCACCTTTCTTCATCATTTTCATTGGTTCACAACATTCACACATTTCTATTATCCAATTACACATCACATTATTTGGCATCATATTCTATTAGCATTCTCATTTGCTAAACAGCACTACGCAGTATTAATTCTTCATTCCCACAGTATGTTATCTGCCGGATGGGCACCATGTACTTGATTCGCAACATTTCTAAGCCGTCCCTCTATGCCAGCAAGGAGGAACAGTTTCATTTGCCCATGCGCGGTTTCTACCAATCAGCAACAATGTAAACAAGTACACGCTGGGTACTAGCTAGGCCAATCACGGCCAGTGTTATCAAGGAAAGGCACATGATGTACTCTAACAAATCACAGCTTGTGCCTGACCTACCAATCAAAGTGCATTATTCTCGTAATGGCATTTAGCATGATTTTTGGCAAGCTATCTCGCTATACTAAGTTCTGTGCTTGTGCATCACTCTCTCCTGACTGTACTTCTGCTAAAAGCACCAATTCTGCTTTATTGGGACTTGAAATACCTTCTCACTTCCTCAAAACAATGCAACCCTCATCCATTCACCAATACAGACCAAATTTGGCACACAGAGCCCCCATCACCCACTCTACATCCTGCTACACTTCTCAAATGACCGGGTCCCCAAGCTAGTAGTAAATATAGTAAGTAAATAAATAATGTGGATTAGCATGTAGTTCCGCCTTTAGGTGCGGCCAGGGCCGTAGCCTGGATTTTGGTTCAGGGGGGGGGGCTGAGTTTGGTTCGGGGGGGGGGGGCTGAGACTGGGTGGAAGAGGGTCTACCCTAGCAAACCTTTTGTATTGTTATCCCAATAACCCCATTAATGTGAGATATAATGAGCATGGTGATCAGATCATGATATGAATAAACATAAAAGGTTTAAATAATGTACCAGTAAGGCCTTTTCGCAGACCACCCTGAGAATTTCGGGGCTGAAGCCCCTTAGCCCCTGGCTACATGCCTGGGTGCGGCCCTCCATAATATTTTTGGCTCTTGTGTGGCCCCTTGGACAAAATAATTGCCCACCCCTGCTTTAAAGCGCTTGGGACGTTACCCTCACAGTGGTGCTCAACCTGTGGGTTCTCAGGTGTTTTGGCCTTCAACTCCCAGAAATCCTAACAGCTGGTAAACTGGCTGGGATTTCTGGGAGTTGTAGGCCAAAACACCTGGGGACCCACAGGTTGAGAACCACTGCTCCAGAACATTTCCTCCCTCACAACTGCATGACAGGGAACACATAGTTGAAAGAGCCTTCTCCAGTTTGTATTGTGCAGAGGCTCCCTGTTCCCTTCTCTCTCCCTCCTCTAATGAGAGAGACAGAGAGAGGGAGAGTTCTTCCCCCAGGTTTTCTAGGCGCTTCTTCCGAAGGGGGGGGGGGAGGAGAGGAGCGCAGCCGCTTTCCCGCCTTTTCTGGGACATTCTCAGGGCGCCGAGGGGGAGAGCCCAACTGTCAGAAGAGCACTTCGGAGGGGGGCGGGCTCCGCGGCGGGAACAGCCCAACGGACTCCTTTGCCACGTGAGGAGAGGACAAAGCCCCGCCCCTCCGCTCGGCGATGATGTCACCTTCAATCTGCAGAATGCCCCGCACAGTCTTTCCAACCAGGTTGAAGGCAGGCTGCGCAGGCGCAGTCTCTATTGGTGAAAAAACCGGGGGGGAGGGAAAAGGGAGGAGTAGCAGCCTGAGTGCTCTCGCGCTGTGCGCATGCGTGGATGAGAAACTGGATGAGAATAATACTAATATTAATAACGTTGTAAGATATTATGTATTCTAGAGTTTATGACATAGTCTCTCTCTCTCTCGGCATTACTTCGCGAACGAAGATTCAGGAAGGACTCATCCCACGCTTGTTACAAGCGCGTTGATGACTAAAAAGGCCAATCTGAGATAGGCAAGTTCGGTTGCAGAAAGCACAGCAGAAAGTCTCCTTGGGTGATGTTGTTTCCAAGTTGCGGTTCTTTCTGCGTTGTCGTTTCTCTTCGAGACCCATTCGGCGTGTCTTCTCGAAAGAAGCCGCAGCATTGTGGATAGTGCGTCTCCATGCCTCCCGATGTGAGGCCAGGGTGGACCATTGTTGGTGATCAATCTGGCCAAGCCTGAGATGTTGTTTCAGGGAGTCCTTTTTGGGGGCGCCTCTCTTGCGCTGACCCGTGGCGAGTTCACCATAGAGTACTATCTTTGGGAGGCGGTGGTCCTCCATCCTAGAGATGTGCCCTGCTCAGCGCAGCTGTGTTCTCAATAGCATGGCCTCAATGCTGGTGATCCCTGCTTGCTCAAGGACAGCAACATTCGTCACATAGTCGGTCCAGTGTATATTTAGGCTTGAGTGAAGACAGCGCTGATGAAAGCGTTCAAGGAGTCGTAGGTGTTGGCGATAGGTGACCCATGCTTCATACCCATAGAGGAGAATAGGCAGTACGATAGATCTGTACACACTTATTTTGGTACTTTGCCTCAGGTTTTTGTTGCTCCAGACTCTTGTGAAGCCTTCCAAATGCACTATATGCCTTTGATAAACTTTGATCTATCTCTTTGTCAATCTTGGCGTCTGAAGAGATGATGCTTCCCAGGTAGGTGAACTGCTGAACGGATTTAAGCACAGATGTGCCTATGCTGACGTGGGGATGATGGTGTTCTTCCTGTGGTGCGGGCTGGTAGAGGACTTCCATTTTCTTCAGGCTGACTTCCAGCCCAAACAGCTCTGCAGATGTTAGTCACTGCAGGACTGCTTCTGAATGGGCAACAAGGGCAGCATCGTCAGCAAAAAGCAGCTCACGGACTATCATTGCTATATTGGACCACTATACTGCAATTAGCAATATTACACGTAATATGTAATTATTGTATAATCAGTAATATATTACAATATTATGATAAATACTATATGCACATAAAATATATTATATTAGCATAGATCAATATTAGTATTATATATTACTATGTTGCTCAGGGAGTAATAGTAGTACTATTACTAATAATATATCAGTATAGTAGTATAGTACAGTATAATATATAATACTAATATTGTGCTATGCTAAGAAAATAATGTATATAATATATAATTTACATTATATATATAATTTATAACATATGTAATATAATATATATAATAAATTTAATAAAATTAATTGGATTTTGATTTTAATGGATGTGTCATAACTGTTGTTTCAATATTTTTAATATTTTGTTGTATTGTGGTTGTTTTTAATGATGCTAGCATTGTATGATGCTTCAGGGAGAGAAGGGCAGGGTATAAATATAGGAAATAAATAAATAGTACCAATAATAATACAATATAGTACTAATATAGCAATAATATTGTAATGCCATACAATATACACCTCGGCATTACTTCACGAACAAAGATTCTTAGGAAGGACTCATCCCACGCTTTTTACAAACGCGTTGATGACTAAAAAGGCCAATCTGAGACAGGCAAGTTCGGTTGCAGAAAGCACAGCAGAAAGTCTCCTTAGGTGATGTTGTTTCCAAGTCGCGGAACCGCAACAAGAAGAATACAATATAATACCAATAATAATATTAAATATGGCACTACTGATAAGATACAATGATTTATTATTGTATACTAGCTTGGGGACCCGGCCCTGCCCGTGTTATTTGTGAAGCGCAGCAGGATGTAGTGTGGGTCATGGGGGCTCTGTGTGCCAAGTTTGGTCTTGATCCATCATTATTGGGAGTTGCAGTGGTATCATGAAATTACTGAAGGTAGTGCAAGTCCCATCATCTCTGCCCCCAAGTGTAGTAGGATGTAGATTGGGTCAGGGGGCTCTGTGTGCTAAGTTTGGTCTGTATTGGTGAATGGATGAGGGATGCATTGTTTTTCGGAAGTGAGTGAAGGTACTTCAAGTCCTATCATCTGTGGTCCGTCTCACAGTAAACTGCACCAGGCTGTAGAGTGGGTCATGAGGGCTCTGTGTGCCAGATTTGGTCTTGATCAGTCATTGAATTAGGTTTGTAGCAGGATTGGGAAGTGAGGGAAGGTACTGCAAGTCCCATCATCCATGTTCTGTCCCCCTCCAAACTTCAGTAGGATGTAGAGTGGGTCACTGGGGCTCTGTGTGCCAAGTGTGGACTTTCTCGGTGTTTTTGGGGGCCACAGTGGTCTGTGGGAACAGAGGGGTGTGAAAATACTACAAATTCCATCATCCATTGTCAGTCCTCCCCGAACCTCACCAGGACGTGAAGGCAGCCATGGGGGTTGTGTGTGCCAAGTTTGGTCTCAATAGGTAATTGGATGAGGGTCGCAGCAGACTTGGGAAGTGAGTAGAGGTACTTCAAGTCCCATCATCCATGGTCCACCCTCCTCCAAACTGCACCAGAATGTAGAGTGGGTCATGAGGGCTCTGTGTGGCAAGTTTGGTGTTGATCAATCATAGGATTAGGTTTGTAGCAGTCTTGGAAAGTGAGGGAAGGTACTGCAAGACCCATCATCCATGTTCTGTCCCCTCAAACTTCAGTAGGATGTGGACTGGGTCACTGGGGCTCTGTGTGCCAAGTGTGGTCTTTATCAGTGTTTGTTGGGGGCCACAGTGGTCTGTGGGAACAGAGGGGTGTAAAAGTACTACAAATCCCATCATCCATTGTCAGTCCTCCCCCAAACCTCACAAGGACGTGAAGGCAGTCATGGGGGTTATGTGTGCCAAGTTTAGTCTTGATCAGTGATTGGATGAGGGTTGCAGCGGACTTGGGAAGTGAGTAGAGGCACTTCAAGTCCCATCATCCATGGTCCACCCTCCTCCGAACTGCACCAGGACGTAGAGTGGGTCATGGGGGCTGTGTGTGCTGAGTGTGGTCTGTATTGGTCCTTTTTGGTGGCCTCAGTGGTCTGTGGGAACCAAAGTGTTGGAAAGTACTACAAATCCCATAATCCGTGGGACATGTCCCCCGACCCACGCCAGGACGTACAGGGGGTTAGGGGCTCTGTGTACCAAGTTTGGTGCAGGTCCATCACCCCGCTGGTCGCTGTGGCCTGTGAAAGTAGTTGCCACATATCCGCCCTGGCCTGTGAAAGTGGCTGCCACATATCCGCCCTGGCCTGTGAAAGTGGCTGCCACATATCCGTCCTGGCCTGTGAAAGTGGCTGCCACATATCCGCCCTGGCCTGTGAAAGTGGCTGCCACATATCCGCCCTGGCCTGTGAAAGTGGCTGCCACATATCCGCCCTGGCCTGTGAAAGTGGCTGCCACATATCCGCCCTGGCCAGTAAAAGTGGCTGCCACATATCCGCCCTGGCCTGTGAAAGTGGCTGCCACAAATCCGCCCACTCCTGTGAAACTGGCTGCCACATATCCGCCCTGGCCTGTGAAAGTGGCTGCCACATATCCGCCCTGGCCTGTGAAAGTGGCTGCCACATATCCGCCCTGGCCTGTGAAAGTGGCTGCCACATATCCGCCCTGGCCTGTGAAAGTGGCTGCCACATATCCGCCCTGGCCTGTGAAAGTGGCTGCCACATATCCGCCCTGGCCTGTAAAAGTGGCTGCCACATATCCGCCCTGGCCTGTGAAAGTGGCTGCCACATATCCGCCCTGGCCTGTAAAAGTGGCTGCCACATATCCGCCCTGGCCTGTAAAAGTGGCTGCCACATATCCGTCCTGGCCTGTGAAAGTGGCTGCTTCCGCCCTTGTGCCCTCCCGCCCTCCGCATACACACATACACACATACACACACACATACAAACATTCCGTTTTATAAAGGTATACAGATTTGTATATGAAGTAATACTATTTTTTTAAATTTCTTTATTTAAGGCATTTTTACAACATAGAGTAAAACAGGGGGGAAGGGGGGACGGGTGGAGGTGGAAAGGAAGTGAGGAAAGGACACAAGGGAAGTGAGGAATTGACACCATAGCTGTTGCTCCCGTCCAGTCCACAGGGTCCAAAACAAGTTCTTGAAGGTTAGTGCCCTACCGCGGGCATCCGACATATTCCCCAACACCTTCCTACTCTGCTTCCTAATTAGGCTCTTGCTCTAATTTCCTCATAAGTCTCTGGGATTCGCTTCCTTCAAATATTGTCTGACTTTTTTCCAATTGGTTCTACTCTTTTTTTTTTGTAATAGTTTTTATTAACAGGTTTTATATTTATAAGACTTACATCATCACAATGGGAAGGGAAGGGAGGGGAAATGGGGAAAGGGGGCAAGAATATAAAGGGGTGTGTTGACTTCCATTCTCACTCTGCACTAATCATACATTTTCCTCAACATTTTCATTCTCAAACACGAGACATCCCCGTTGCTCTTCTTAACTATTAATTACCAACAGTGTTCCTTTCTTTATCTATACTTCTTTTCGGTATTCTTCTATCATGGCCCAGTCTGTCTTTATAACGCCTTTACCATGGTTCTGTTTTAGCCAATAAGTTAATTCATCCATGTCTTTTATCTCCATAATTTTACTAGCCATTGCTCTTTTGTGGGGAGAAGGTTTTGTTTCCATAGTTTTGCAAACACCATTCTTGCAGCTGTTGAGAGGAACACAAAGAATTTCTCCACATTTTCATTTGGAAATAGTTCTTGTTCTATAATCCCTATTAGGTACAATTCCGGTCTCATTTTAAATTCTACTTGCAGTATTTTTTTACAATCCTCATGTATCATTCGCCAAAATTCTTTTACTTTAGGGCATGACCACCACATATGAAAAAATGTGCCTTCCTGATTCTTGCATTTCCAACAATTATTACCGACATTTTTATACATTATGTTTAATTTCTTGGGGGTTATGTACCAGCGGTGTAACATTTTTAGCCAGTTTTCCTTTAAATCCGTCGCATATGTTATTTTCAGTTGTTTGGACCAGATCCTTTCCCATTCTTTGAATTGAATTGGTCTCCCGATATTCTGTGCCCACTTAACCATCGAATTCTTACCTACATCCGTCTCCGTTGCCCAGTTCAGTAAAATGGAATAAATTTTTGATATTATTTTCTTTTCTGTCTTCATTATCCTGTCCCAGGGTCTGTCAGTGTCGCTAAACCCTTTAGTCCTATCAATGTTAAACTGTTCTCTAAGTTGAAAGTAATGGAGCCATCTTACATTACTAAATTTCCTCATAATTTCCTCTTGTGTTTTCAATTCCACAGTACTTCCTTTTTTTTTTGGTATTATGTCTTTATACTTAGGCCACTCAGTCCAGCCCAGCAGTCGTCTTTGATTCACCTCCAAGGGTGAAAGCCATATCGGTGTCTTATTATAAAAATAATTTTTAAATTTATTCCATACTTTTATCAAAGAAGATCGAATGAAGTGATTCCCAATTTTTTTCCTTCTGAATTCCATCATACCATAAATAGGAGTGCCATCCTTTACGTAAATCGAATCCTTCCAACGTTAGAATCTTAGTTCTATTCAGTAGAGTCCAATCTTTAACCCATGATAGTGCACAGGCCTCGTAGTATAACTTTAAATCCGGGAGAGCAAAGCCTCCCTTCTCTTTCTGCATAGTCATTACATTGTAATTGATTCGCGGTTTCTTGCCTTTCCATACAAAGCTCATTATGTCTTTTTTCCATTTTTTAAATAAATCCATATTCCTTATTATCGGCAAATTCTGAAAAAGATAAAGCATTTTTGGTAGTAGATTCATTTTAATAGCTGCAATTCTCCCCAGTAGCGAGAGATTCATATTCTTCCATTTTCCCAGTTCTTCTTTCACCTTTTCCCATTGATTGAGATAATTATTTTTTAATAGTTGTAAGTTCCTTGAGGATAAGATAAGATATAGATAAGAACATAAGAAGAGCCATGCTGAATCGGACCTCAGCCCATCTAGTCCAGCATTCTGTATCACACAGTGGCCCACCAGTTGTACACGGGGATCTCGAGCAGAAGGGAGGGCAAAACCCTGACCTGCTCCCGACCCCCACAACCAGTGGTGACAGAGAAAATATTTTTTCTCTATTCACCTTTTCTATCCCATGCATGATTTTATACACTTCGATCAAGTCACCTCTTAGACGCCGTCTTTCAAGGCTGAAAAGACCAAGGCGTTGCAACCTGATTTCATAAGGGAGCTGCTCCATCCCTTGGATCATTTTTGTTGCCCTTCTTTGTACCTTTTCCAGTTCTGTTATATCCTTCTTGAGGTGCGGTGACCAGAATTGTAAACAGTACTCAGATGTGGCCTCACCATAGATTTGTAGAGAGGCAATACAACATTTGCCGACCTATTTTCGATTCCCTTCCTGATCATGCCAAGCATAGAATTTGCTTTTTTCACTGCTGCAGCGCATCTATATTATATATATATCTATTTTTATTATTTTAATTCTTCATATATATATATAGATATATAAATATCTATATTTATATATATATCTATTTTTATTATTTTAATTCTTCATATAGATATATATCTATCTATTTTTTATTATTTCAATTCTTCATATATATAGATATAGATATATAAATATCTATATTATATATATATCTATTTTTATTATTTTAATTCTTCATATATATATAGATATATAAATATCTATATTATCTCTCTCTATTTTTATTATTTTAATTCTTCATAGATATATATATAGGTATAGATATATAAATATCTATATTATATATATCTATATTTTTATTATTTTAATTCTTCATATATATATATAAATATCTTTTATATATATATCTATTTTTTATTATTTCAATTCTTCATATATATATAGATATATACATATCTATATTATATATATATTTTTATTTTAATTCTTCATAGAAATATATATAGGTATAGATATATAAATATCTATATTATATATATCTCTATTTTTATTTTTAATTCTTCATATATATAGATATAGATATATAAATATCTATATTATATATATATATATTATTTTAATTCTTCATATATATCTCTCTCTATTTTTTATTATTTCAATTCTTCATATATATAGATATATAAATATCTATATTATATATCTCTCTATTTTTTATTATTTTAATTCTCCATATATATATATATGAGAGAAGAATTAAAATAATTAAAAAAAAATAGAGAGAGGAGTCCCATCAAGAGCTATGCATAGCCTTCCACTGCCAGGCGAGTCTGCGCATGCGCTGTACAAGTCAAAGAAGCGAAGGGGATGAGAGTCTCCTTTTTCTCTCGCGCCGCGCGCACGCGTAATAAATGGGAAACTCGAGGTGGGTGGGGCTTAGCGAGAGAGTGAAGCAGAGGCGTCCGTCAAGCGCATGCGCATTCCGCCCCCCGCTAACGTTCTCTTCCCCCCCCCTCACCGCGCGAGGGAGCCCCGCCCCCCGCTTTCCCCTCCTGCTCTGTCAGTGAAGGTTCCCGATGGTTCTGGAAAGAGGCGGCGCGAGGGTATAAAAGGCCCGCGAGAGGCGGGGGCGCAGTGCAGTCGGTGAGCAACCGCCGGAGAGTGAGCACCGCAGGAGAGCGCTCGGGGCAGCAGCAGCAGATCACTAACGCCGCCAAGGTGAGGACGGAGAAGGGAGTCCGCTTGGATCAAGGGGAAGAAGGAATAGGAAGGGGGAACGGAATTAAAGGGGCAAAGGCGTTTCCTTTGTAGTTTCCCAAAACTATATATATATATACTCTTAATGCAGGCTTGCGCCCTGCGGGTGTTTTGGACTTCAACTCCCACAATTCCTAACAGCCGTAGCGGCTGTTAGGAATTGTGGGAGTTGAAGTCCAAAACACCCGCAGCAGGGCCCAAGTTGGCCCATGCTTGCCATCACGTCATTGTGATCCCGTCTCCTCTCCCTTATTGCAGCCCTAGTCATGGATGCTGCGCGCGCACACAGCGGGGCTCCTCTCCGGCATCCTCGCGGCCGCGCGGGGCGAGGATTGGCTGGCGGGAGGCGGTGGGCGGGGCTTCGTTCCTGTGGGGGGCGGGAAGGCTCTAGCAGTTTCTAGAAGGCGTCATTCCCCCTCCCAGGCCGACAGATGGCGCAGTTGTTCTTAGTATTGAGAGGAAACAGTCCTTTGGCCTGAATTGGGGAGGGAGGGAGAGAGGAGGCGACACCTTTGACACTTGACAGGCATATATTATTTTGTGAAGGGGAGGGGACACACAAGAATGGCTGGGAGAAGTTTCTGGCAGAAGCTTTGAGGGTCCCCCCCCCCCTCCCTGAGGTAATGTTCATTGTCATCTAAGAAAGATTTGTGTTGGAAATCTCTTTCCTTCCCATAAACATTGAAAGATTACTACAGGACCTGGATGTTCTGTGCTTTTGACTAGGCTACGGTGGTCCACGCTCTGGTCACATCCCCGAATAGATTACTGCAACGCACTCTACGTGGGGCTGCCTTTGAAGACAGTTCGGAAACTGCAACTAGTTCAATGGGTGGCAGCCAGATTACTAACGGGAGCTACCTACAGGGAGCATACCACCCCCCTACTGTGTCAGCTCCACTGGCTGCCTGTCCCATTCCGAGCTCAATTCAAAGTGCTGGTTTTGACCTTTAAAGCACTATACGGTTCTGGTCCAGCTTACTTGTCCGAACGCATCAGCCGCTACGTCCCACCTCGTACCTTAAGATTATCCGGGGAGGCCCTGCTCTTGCTCCCGCCTACACCTCAAATGCGGTTGGTGGGGACGAGGGATAGGGCCTTCTCGGTAGTGGCTCCCCGTCTGTGGAACGCACTCCCTATTGATATTCGATCAGCTTCATCCCTCCTGGCATTCAGAAAAAAAGTGAAATCCTGGTTATGGGACCAAGCATTTGCACTTTAGCACAATACGACACCTGAGATTGGGTAGATGGCAAACTGGTGGATAAGACCTAATGCTTATGGATGGAATACTGTTTTAACTGTGGTGAATGTTCATGGTGCATTTTAATGTTAATTGTATTTTAATGTATTTTAATCTTAACTGTTGTTTTTATTATATGTATATTGTGTGGTATCGAATCGTTGCCGTTGTGATACCAAGGGAATCAGTAGTTACTGAAATGGACATCCAAGTGCCACCTCTGTGTTGATGGAGGCAGGCAGGCGGGTACTGGTTGTGGGGGTCGGGAGCAGGTGAGGGTTTTGCCCTCCTTTCTGCTAGAGATCCCTGTGTACAACTAGTGGGCCCCACAGAATGCTGGACTAGATGGGCTGAGATTCAGCATGGCTCTTCTTATGTTCTTATGTGAGGCCGCTCTGAGTCCCCCCTCGGGTTGAGAAGAAGCAGGGTATAAATGGTGGAAATAAATAATAAATAAATAGGCCAGTGTTTCCCAACCAGTGTGCTGTGGCACATTAGTGTGCCGTGAGCTATCGTCAGGTGTGCCGTGGGAAATTGGAACCTCAATACCCTTTCCTCCCCCTCCTGCCGAACACTTTTTCTTCTCCACTCTCTTCTCTATTTTCCCCAAACTCCATCTGTGTTCACATTTGGGCATATTGAGTATTCATGCCAAGTTTGGTCCTAATCCAACATTGTTTGAGTCCACAGTGCTCTCTGGATATAGGTGAACTACAACCCCAAAACTCAAGGTCAATGCCCACCAAACTCTTATAGTATTTTGTCTTGGTTATGGGAGTTCTGTGTGGGAAGTTTGTGTCTTTCTGCCATTCCTGCCAGGATATCTATGTTGTATTCATCGAAACAGACCCAGGTTTCACACTGAGTGTATAGATACATTTAAAAACATATTAACTATATGTATTACTGTGTTAGAGTGTCATTTTGTGCCATTTTGGTTGGTGGTGTGCCCCAGGATTTTGTAAATGTAAAAAATGTGCCGCGGCTCAGAAAAGGTTGAAAAACACTGCCTTAGGGGGTTGGGAACCTTTTTGACTCGGCTGCAAGACGTTCCTCTTTAAGCAGGCCTTCGATCTGAGTGCCTCCTGACAATTCTATCCATAGCCTTGTGTTTTATTCTCGTGTTTTATGTAATTAAACTGCTACACAGAGAAGCTGTGTTGCTCCTTACTGTTGATTTTAGATTTTTAAAAAAATACCGTAGCCAAATTTTGTTCATTTTCATGGTTTCTACGAATATAATAAGCATCACTTGCCTAGTTTCCAACAGACCTCATAACCTCTGAGGATGCCTGCCATAGATGTGGGGGAAATGTCAGGAGAGAATGCGTCTGAAACATGGCCCTACAGCCTGGAAAGCGCACAGCAACCCAATCGTAACTTTATTTGTTAACACCCCCCCCCCCCCAATCTCCCTGAGGGGACTGAGGGCGGTTTCCAACAAAGGTAGCAAACATTCAGTGCCAAAAACCAACAAATAAAAAATACATGAGAACAACATCAATATAAATTCATAGTGACAATCCAAAAATAACCAAAATTAAGAACCGAAATATACATACTACAACACATCAAACACACAACTTGATAAAATCCAATAAATAAAAAGCATTAAAATATAGGCTAATTTACAGCTACCAACAGGGTTTATTTATATTTCCAGTATTTAACCCAGAGTGTGTTTTGCAAAGTACTAGACATCCTCTTTACTATTGCTATCTACAAAATTGGCCACTCTTTAACCGAGATCCACAAAGACACCATGAAAATGAACAAATTGTGTTGCTAGTATTTCAAAAAGCACACCAGAATTGGGCAGTAAATAAACACCACTCAGAAGCAGGAATTTTAGATAGCAAACAATCAAGTGCCAGTTAACACCTCCCAAACACAGGCTTCCCCCAGGCAGCAACAGCCAGGCTTTGCAGCTGCAAGGCTACTCAATTCTAATGAAGTGGGCCAATTGCAACATTCATACTTGCTTCAAACACAAAATCTTTCTCCTACCCTCGACATTTCACAGACATATAAACCCCATTCGCCTCATTTCCAACAGACCTCTGAATAAACTTCTGAGGATGCCTGCCATCTAGCCACTATTGGAGTTCAAGGGGTGGCCCTTAAACCTCAGGGGTTGTAGCCAACGGGTAGAATGGGAGGGCCAGGTATCCGAGACGTCCCCTCTCTAGTGCGGGGTACCACAAGGAGCTATCTCCCCAGTATTATTTAACATCTATGTACAACCACTGGCTGAGTTGGTGAGGAGCTTCAGCTTAGAATGTTACCAGTACGCCGACGACACCCAGCTCCTTCACCTGGGAGAACAACAATTCCTGATTACTTCTCCTTGTGCTTGGAAGCTGTGACAGGCTGGCTGCGCATGAGTAGACTTAAGGTGTACCCGGCCAAAACTGACATCTTATGGCCCGGTCGGCCCCGGGAACTGGCCTGCCCTTTGCCCACCTTTGATGGTGAATCCTTAGCCCCGTCTGCTATGGTATCTTGCTGGATTCCCAGTTGACTATGGAAGCTCAGATTTCCACTGTCAGTAAGCAGGCCTTTTTCCACCTCCGCCAAACAAGGCAGCTGGCTTCTTACCTTCCAACGGAGGCCCTTGCAACAGTAATCCACTCCAGAGTTACCTCGATGCTGGGTTACTGTAATGCATTGTACGCTGGTACTCTTTCAGTGACACGGAAGATCCAAGTAGTTCAAAATGCAGCTGCCAGATTACGTCTTCGGACACCAATGAGACCTCACATAGCTCCAGTGTTACAACACCTCCATTGGATCCCAATTGAACATCGGGCTTCCTATAAGACAGGGCTGTTCAACTGGTGGCCCGGGGGCCGTACACGGCCCCCAGCCTGTTGGACACGACCCCCGCTATGCCCCCAGCCGGCATTAAAATTTTTTTAAAAAAATGGCGGCCGGGCAAAGGGCGGGCAGGGAGGAGGAAGTGAGCCAGCTCCTTCCTGCACCGCCCCCTTCTCCCTCTCTCGGCGGCGCCGAGAGAGGGAGAAGGGGGCGGTGTAGGGAGGACGCGCCAGCTCTCTTCCTCCTCCCTGTATCGCCCCTCTCTCCTCTCTCTTGGTGCCGCTGCAAACTGCATCAGCTGATTGCCTCCTCCTTTGTCCCTCTGTCCCCCTGCGCGTGCCGGCGCCCGGGATCCGGGTAAGGGCGCGGGCGGGGGGGAAAGGAGGGACGAAGGAGAAGGCTGTCAGCTGATTGCCTCCTCCTTCGTCCCTCTTTTTCCCTGCACGCGCGCGCCGGGATCCCGGCAAGGGCGCGCGGGAAAGAGGAGGAGGAGGAGAGTTCTTCCTTCTCTTCCACTGGTTCCGCTGCGCGCCCGGGAAAGAGGGAGGAGGGGACAGCAGCGGCGCCCAGGAAAGCGGGAGGAGGAGGAGGAGAATTCTTCCTCCTCCTCCTTTTCCCGGCGCCCCGGCGCACGGGACACCGGCTGCGCCAGGAAGGGCGGGAGGGTGCGAGGAGGTGGGCCTCCTCCTTCCCGGCACCGCTGGTGTCCCATGCGCCGTGGCGTCAGGGAAAGAGAAGGAGGAGGGAGAATGACAATTTTAGGAGGGGGCTGGGGGCGGGGCCAAATGGCCCCCCAGGTCATCAGTGACCTCAATTCCGGCCCTTGGCCGGTTAGAAGTTGGACAGCCCTCCTATAAGACACTGGTTCTGACTTTCAGGGCCATCCATGGTCAAGACCCTAAATGCCTCGGAGATCATCTTTCACATACTTGTCATCAGAGACAGCCAAGATCAGATCAAGAAAACCTCTTGTTTGTCCCCAGTCCTAGGGAGGCACGCCTGAACTCAACGAGGCGCAGGGCCTTCTCGGTTCTTCCCCAACCTTGTGGAATTCCTTACCTCATACATTAGAACTATACCTGATTTGTGGTCTTTTTCTCAAGCTCTTAAAACTTGGCTTTTCGTCAAAGCTAAATTTGTGATTTATCGTTGATATGTTTGTTGTTTTATTGTTGTGTAAGTCACTCAGAGCACTCCGGTGGAGAGCGACTCATCAAATAATAAATTGAAATGAAATAGATGCAGGAAAAATGTCAGGAGAGAATTTTACTGGGACATGGCTATACAGCTCGGAAAACTCGGAAAACTAGAGATTCACATAATTTTCTTCTACATTTCAAATGGCTTGTTACACAAAGGAATAGAAGTTATTCATTCAATGTATTGGGGAAAATAAAAAACATTGGGTTTTTATTTTTGAATTTACATCAAATCTGTAAATTCCTTGTTCAGGACATGAGACTTAGTGGAACTAGATCTCAATGTGAGTGAAAGAGAACTCAATGGACAAATTAATTCAAATTGCTAAATGTGGTAGCAAATTCTTCAGCACTTACTGGTACAGATTTTTTTTACCTATGGGAATATAGAACCTAATGAGTAATGGGTTTTCTAATGCCCGGAGGAGAGTTAGCAGAGGTGAACTTTTACTTGTATGGAATGAATGCTGTTTGAATAGGTCAGAAATCATACAAAATATCAACATGTGATTCAGGTGCTTTGCTGACAAAACAGTATTTCTCATGTAGTTTTTTTTAAAGGACCACTAATGTCCTCAAAACTCTTGGATTGGCTATAATTGGGAGAAACATCAAAGATATTGGTGATCTAGATTATGAACATAATTAACTTAATTGTTTTATAGTTGTTTCCTGAAACTTGTATTTCAAGTATTATTTCACTTTGTTGACAGATGCCTGAGGAAGTACAGACACAAGACCAGCCAATGGAGGAGGATGTGGAGACCTTTGCCTTCCAGGCAGAGATAGCTCAGCTGATGTCCTTGATCATCAACACTTTCTATTCAAACAAGGAAATCTTTCTCAGAGAGCTGATCTCCAACTCTTCTGATGTGAGTGAATGGCTGTAGAAGGGACTGGGAGAGGGGAGTACTTTTGCCTTGAGTCTCCTGTGTCCTAAAAGCTTTAATGTTCTTTGTAGGCTTTGGATAAAATCCGATATGAGAGCTTGACTGATCCAAGCAAACTGGATTCTGGAAAGGACCTGAAGATCAATGTTATTCCCAACAAGCTTGATCGTAGCCTGACCCTTGTGGATACTGGCATTGGGATGACCAAAGCTGACCTGGTGAACAACCTGGGTACCATTGCAAAGTCTGGCACCAAGGCCTTCATGGAAGCCTTGCAGGCTGGAGCAGATATCTCCATGATTGGTCAGTTTGGTGTTGGCTTCTACTCTGCCTATTTGGTTGCTGAGAAGGTTACTGTGATCACCAAGCACAATGATGACGAGCAGTATGCCTGGGAGTCCTCTGCTGGTGGATCATTCACTGTGAGATTGGACAATGGTAAGGGCTGCTTGCTGAAGCACCAGCCTTAGTAAGAAGTTTTAACTTTTATGTAGGACAATTAGATAAAATGCTATCCTTGTAGTTACTGATGAGTTAGATCGTAACTATTGAACCTGAGTCCATGACTACTTTCCGCGAGGGTGTGGTATCTGCAGCTTTAAGACACCATGTCTTAGTCATTATCTGGATTTCACTTTGGGCAGGGAAATCTACAGAGAAATGAAGCTAGTTTCTGTAGTTGACTATGTCTTTGAAGAACCAACTGGGTCACTGGAGTATTGTGTGGTTTCCAGGCAGTATGGCCATACTCTAGCTGTGTGCTAAAATACAGCCATACCGTCTGGAAACCACACAACACTCCAGTGATTCTGGCTGTGAAAGCCTTCCACAATACAACTGGGCCAGGCTTGCTCCTTTCTGTGCTCTTCCAGTGCAGGGAAGCAAAAGAAAAAAGTCCACTCCAAGGTCCAGACAGCTTTTGAACCTAGGATTATGAATAACCCCCCAGCATTATTTTGTCTATATATGGCAATGGGTCCCAACCTTTGGTCCTCCAGGTGTTTTGGACTTCAACTCCCAGAAATCCCAGCCAACTTTCCAGCTGTTAGGAATTGTGGGAGCTGAAATCCAAAACACCTGGAAGACCAAAGGTTGAGGAACTATTGATTCACGGGAAGGAAAATCCTAAGGGGATTATCACGCTATTAAAGAGTTGCTATCCCACTTAAATTCTATGAGTGTATCTTGTTGAATCCTGGGATTTGCAGTTTAACATTCCCAGCCAGTGAGATCTTGGGCTTCACTAAACTACAAACACCAGGGTTCTTCAGAAGGTGACCATGAGGTTTGAAATGGGATGGCAACTTTTAAAGTGTATTTCCCTGAGTTGCCCATGGGCTGAGAAAGGTGGTATATATACAAATATAGTAAATAAATAATACTGTGATAGTTTCCTAACTGTTGCAGTTAAAGTGGATTAGAACTAAAATAAGGAGTGATTGCATCCAGACTCATGAGGGCTTTTCCCATATGTTGCTTCACTCATTTTCCAAGAGTGGATAGTTTGTGGTTATTGAAGCAGGTTTTTGTGGCAATGACACTAAATCCTATAATTCATGGTGTTGCAGGTGAGCCTTTGGGCCGTGGCACCAAGGTTATCTTGCACCTGAAAGAAGACCAGACAGAGTATTTGGAGGAAAGACGAATCAAGGAGATTGTCAAGAAGCACTCCCAGTTCATAGGCTATCCTATAACGCTTTTTGTAAGTGGCTTCTTGTTGTGCAGAAACTATTACTTAAAAGCATCGATTGAGTTGGCTAAATAATTTCCCCCAATGTTAAAATATATATTGAAAAATAGTCTAACGGGTTCTGTGAGTGGGTTTCCCCTTTGTTCTCATTAAAATCACTGAAATTCACTGGTCTTTATGTGTGTGCAGGTGGAGAAGGAGCGTGATAAAGAGGTGAGCGATGATGAGGCAGAGGAAAAAGAGGAAGAGAAGGAGGAAAAAGAAGAAAAGCAAGAAGATAAACCAGAGATTGAGGATGTTGGCTCTGATGAGGAAGAAGAAAAGAAAGATGGTGACAAGAAGAAGAAAAAGAAGATCAAGGAAAAATACATCGATGAGGAGGAACTCAATAAGACAAAGCCCATTTGGACCAGGAATCCTGATGACATTACTAATGAAGAATATGGAGAATTCTACAAGAGCCTGACCAATGATTGGGAGGATCATCTAGCAGTCAAAGTAAGGTTATTACTGATGCCAGAGCTTCCAAATCAAGACACTATTTTGGAAAATTTACATAGCTAATAGGTAGTTTCTTAAATCTGTTGGGTCTCTGGTTAGGCCTTGTTTTCTGCTCAATTTTATAAAAACATCAAATACCATGGGAATGCCTTCCCCCCTTAGTAGATGTACCCTGCTAATTTGAAAAGATATAGACTAAATGATAAAGTTATGGTAATGTTTCTTAGTGTTTTAAGTGTCTATATCAGGCCTGGGTAAACTTCGGCCCTCCAGGTGTTTTGGACTCCAACTCCCACAATTCCTAACAGCCTACTGGCTGTTAGGAATTGTGGGAGTTGGAGACCAAAACACCTGGAGGGCCGAAGTTTGCCCAGGCCTGGTCTATATGTATGCATACTCTTTGAGTTAAATTCCCTCTTTAAGTTTGCATGTCTCCCTTTTGCAGCACTTCTCAGTGGAAGGGCAACTTGAATTTAGAGCCCTCTTGTTTGTCCCAAGACGTGCCCCTTTTGACTTGTTTGAGAACAGAAAGAAGAAGAACAACATCAAGCTGTACGTGCGCAGAGTGTTCATCATGGACAACTGTGAAGAACTGATCCCTGAATATTTGAGTAAGTAACGTAATTATGTGCTAAGAATTTTCTAGGTCAACTAGGGTAAAAAGCTGACACCACACAACATTGTTGTAAATACAGCATATTTTGGAATGGCGCATCCAACAAGATATGTTGGCGCAAACCAAAGGTTTCATTTGTTGTATCTGGCATCTCTTTATCTTCTTACTTTTGCAGAGTAAGAAGACATTGGGCTATCATGGTTAATGTAACAGATCCTTCACACATGAATTAATTTAAACTACTACATTTTAAATGCATATTTAGACAATCCTCTTGTGCTGTTCTGTTGATAATGCCAACTCAGTGCTTGAGTAAAGGAAAGTCATGTATGCAAACTTAAACCAGTGTGCTTAAGTTTCCCTTCAAGGGGGAAAAGACAACTCAAATTCAAACAATATGGTCTCTGTAGGTGTTTCAAGCTTGTCATATATTCCAGTAAGTAGTTGTTCTATATGATTGACTAACAAAGATGTTCTTCACAGATTTCATGCGGGGTGTTGTTGATTCAGAAGACTTGCCTCTAAATATCTCCCGTGAAATGCTGCAGCAGAGCAAGATCTTGAAAGTGATCAGGAAGAATTTGGTCAAGAAATGCTTGGAACTCTTCACAGAATTGGCAGAAGATAAAGAGAATTACAAGAAGTTCTATGAACAGTTCTCCAAAAATATAAAGGTAGGTTTGGTTAGTTAAGAAATTGCACTTAACTGTAGATTCTTGGTCTCAAGTTGTTTTACATTTGTGTAAACACAATGTATGTCTTTCTTAAAGCTTGGCATACATGAGGATTCACAGAACCGCAAGAAGCTGTCAGAGTTGTTGAGATACTACACTTCTGCATCTGGGGATGAAATGGTGTCACTCAAGGATTACTGCACACGGATGAAGGAAAACCAGAAGCATGTATACTATATTACAGGCAAGTATTCGTTTTAAGTAGTTGGATCATTTTTTTGGCTTGACCTTCAGCATAGTATGGATTGCCAGAACTGACAAATAATTTAGTAATGGGTTTAAAATTTTTTTTTATCGATTAAAATGACATTAACATAGACATTTACAATAACGAATAACACCACCAGTATACTTGGATACAAAGGTAGGGAAGCCGGGGGGGGGGGGGGGCAGGGAGAGTTACATCACGATAGGAAGCCACAATAGGTCAGGAAAACAATTAAAAAGACAAAAAACCCACATGTAGGTTGACTTCACCCACTAGCAGCATCTACATCAAGTTCGAGTCTATACATTTACAATTATATGAATATTCTTTTAAATCCAATACCCTATGTTTAGTAATTTAGTAATGTTATATTCACTCCGATTGTTGTATAACACAGGAGTGGGCAAACTTCAGCCCTCCAGATGTTTGAACTTCAACCAGCTGTTAGGAATTGTGGGAGTTGAAGTTCAAACATCTGCAGGGCCAAAGTTTGCCCATGCCTGGTATAGCTTGAAAGAAATGCTATCTTTGATTTTGGCATATTGGGGTGGGGAGAAAAACATTTTTTTTGATAAATGAATGGAACTTGCTGAAGTCGGTTCTTTCTTATTCTCTAGGTGAAACCAAAGATCAAGTAGCAAACTCTGCTTTTGTGGAGAGACTTCGTAAACATGGTTTGGAAGTAATCTACATGATTGAGCCTATTGATGAGTATTGCGTCCAGCAGCTCAAAGAATTTGAGGGAAAGACATTGGTTTCAGTGACCAAAGAAGGACTGGAGCTTCCCGAAGATGAAGAGGAGAAAAAGAAACAAGAGGAAAAGAAGGCAAAGTTCGAAAACCTCTGCAAGATAATGAAAGATATACTTGAAAAGAAAGTAGAGAAGGTAATGTTGTTTTATTGGTATTTTGTAAAAGCGAGTTGTGTGGAAAGCCTCCTTACATTTGTTTTACCCAAGTAGTAACACCACAGAGATGTCTTTTTGGGTGAATTTACTTGTAGGTGCCACAGTTAAACTTTTCTGTGAATTCCCTGTGCTTCCGCAGGTTGTCGTCTCAAACCGACTGGTGACTTCCCCGTGCTGCATTGTGACCAGCACATATGGCTGGACTGCCAACATGGAGAGGATCATGAAGGCCCAGGCGCTCAGGGACAACTCCACCATGGGCTACATGGCTGCCAAGAAGCACCTGGAGATCAATCCCGACCACTCCATCATTGAGACCCTGAGGCAGAAGGCGGAAGCGGACAAGAACGACAAGTCCGTCAAGGATCTGGTCATCTTGTTGTACGAGACTGCCCTTCTGTCCTCCGGCTTTAGTCTGGAGGATCCTCAGACGCATGCCAACCGGATCTATAGAATGATCAAACTTGGTCTGGGTAGGTAGAATGTCTTATGCTCTAGCTGTTTTTTTGGCTTTGAACGGTCATTTCTCAAAATCCTGGTTAGAGCAAGTCTTGTTTAATGTCTTTGGTTAACTACAGGCAGGTCCCTGGGTTACAAACAAGATAGGTTCTGTAGGTTTGCTCTTAAATTGGATTTTTGTGAAAGTCAGAACAGATACATTTTTGGGTTGCTGTGAGTTTTCCAAGGATTATCCATGTTCCAGAAGCATTCTCCTGACGTTTCGCCCACATGTATGACAGGCACCCTCTGAGGTTGTGAGGTATATTGAAAACTATATAAGGGAGGTTTATATATAGTTCAAGGTCCAGGGTGGGGGAAAGAACTCTTGTCTGTTGGAGGCATGTGTGACTGTTTCAGTTCAATACACCTCCCAACCTCTGAGGATGCCTGCCATAGATGTGGGCGAAACGTCAGGAGACAATGCTTCTGGAACATGGCCACACAACTTGGAAAACGTGCAGCGACCCGGTGATTCCAGCCATGAAAGCCTTCAACAACACATTCATTTTACAGTGTAACTCCAGCCAATTTTGGTGTTTTTTGGATAGCTTAAGGAAGCATTAACACCCATGGAATGCTTGGTTTAGATGCCTGTGCCCCTATTTAAAAGATTTCACCTCATTTTCTGTCTTTGTGATAATTGGATTTTGAAAATCTTTGACTGTTGTGGAAACAAGAATTGGTGATAAAATGCACCAAAAACACTTTCAGAAGTGAATTTCTTTTTCTAAGGGTACATTTCCTCTTTATTTCCTGTTTCACCCCTGTTTGTAACTAGGATGTATCGACCACTTTGTGTAAATGAGGAAAGCTGTTAATTACAATGTTTTGATTTAAATTTTGTCCAGGCATTGATGAAGATGACACTGCTGCAGAGGAAGCGAGCCCTGCAGTGGCCGAAGAGATGCCACCCCTTGAAGGAGATGACGACACATCACGCATGGAAGAAGTGGATTAAATTTTCAACTGCTTAAGCAGAAATGGGGATATATTTCCTTCAACATTGGCTTTGAATAAGTTATATTTTGTATATTCTGAATGTTACCTGCCAAAAAGGTCTTGACACTTGTCTGCATTCCCTCTTTATATTTATTTTTGAAGATGTTATACCTTTATTTTTGTTACATTTGCTTTTTAAGGTAACGTGAGATGCCACTGAAGGAGCGTTCGTTCTTGATGTATAACACTGTACAATCCTGGCTATATTGGAAAGTAAGACATTGCTTGGTTAGTCCTTGGCAGGATTCTTTGCTGGCTGTGGTCAGAAAAAGGGATGTTTGGGAAGTTAAAACATGTTTTGCAAATTTTGTTAAACCTCTTGAAGTTCTCCTAATGAACAACTGTAATATAACAATACCTAGTAACTAGGTATTGGACCTGAATATTGGGAGTATGTAACATCTTAGAGTTTCAAGCTATTGATGTTTAGTCCTTTTATACTGTAAAAATGATTCTAAATTCCACACTTACAATAGAATAGAATCTACTGTAAATCTATTGTGACTAATGCAGTTTTGCATGTACAGTTCTACTCTGGAAGTATCTAGAAGTAAAAGTGTTCTGAACAAATATTGGCTTTTTAATGAATATTAAGCAGAATGGTTTCACACAAAAAAGAAATCTAGAGCAGTGTTTCCCAACCAGTGTGCCGGGGCACACTAGTGTGCCGTGAGCGATCATCAGGTGTGCCGTGGGAAATTGGAAACTCCGAGAAAAGGGGGGGGGGAGGGAGGAGAGAGTCTAGTGTGTTGAAGTATGAAATCCCTAAGAAACCTACCTCGATAAAGGCACAAAATTACAAACACCCCCCCCCCACCACCTGTTGTCTACTTGGTCCCTCTCCATGCCTTGGGAAGGCCCGCCTCCCTTTCCCCAAGTAGAGACCTCCTCTTGCCTTCTTGGGGTTCTGTGTGGGAAGTTTGGCCCAGTTCTATCACTGGTGGGGTTCAGAATGCTCTTTGATTGTAGGGGAACTATAAATCCCAGCAACAACTCCCAAATGTCAAGGTCTATTTCCCCTGAACTCCATCTGCTTTCATATTTGGGCATATTGAGTATTCATGCCAAGTTTGGTCCTGATCCAACATTCTTTGAGTCCAGAGTGCTCTTTGGATATAGGTGAACTACAACTCCAAAACCCAAGGTCAATGCCCACCAAACTCTTATAGTATTTTCTCTTGGTTATGGGAGTTCTGTGTGGGAATTTTGTTTCTCCCATTCTATGTGGGATTTCTATGGATTTCTATGTTGTGTTCATTGAAACAGGCCCAGGTTTCACACTGAGTGTATAAATACATTTCAAAAACATATTAACTATCTGTATTACTGTGTTAGAGTGTCATTTTGTGTCATTTTGGTTGGTGGTGTGCCCCAGGATTTTGCAAATGTAAAAAGTGTGCTGCGGCTCAGAAAAGGTTGGGAAACACTGATCTAGAGAACAGGGTTGGAAGGCATAGAGATGTAGTGTAGTGACAAGATCTTGGGAGGGGAGAAGGCAAAGGCCAAGACTCCTTCCGAACCAGTTCTACTGAGAAAATTCTCCAAAGGATTTGGAAGTTGGAATATTTTGAGGGGAGATAGGCCCTTGTTCAGATTTGGCACATCTGAAGCCTTTTCATCGCACAATGGCACTTGATGTCAGGGAAAACCACCCTAAAATATATATAGGCCATCCAAAAACAAACAGGATACTATAGAATTTGCAGTAAAGAGAAGGGAGCCCAGGAAGACAGTTCCATCTTGTCTCCTGTGTTGTGCTAATAATATATATTGTATATACATATAATATTTATAATATAATATAATACAATATAATAATACTAATAATATAATTATATATTTTATATTATATGTAATATTAGTATTACAATACAATGGTGTAGTGCAGCTGGAGTCAACAGCCTTCCAGGAGAGATGCGTTCCCAAGGTGTTGGTCCTTTCTGCAGCTAACAAAGTCTGCTTGAAGACTCATCAAGACCATCGAGTCACCCCCAATAACTCGGGTGACCGCTGAAGTCCGGAACAGTCTTAGAACAAGCCCGGACTCTATTTTGAGGAAGGGTAAGAAATACAGATCTAGAACCTTTTGGGGACTGGGGTTTGGGAGCTGGGTTAGATCCAGCCCCCATAGCCCTATGGCTGGGACGTATAAGACTCAGCCCCATGGACCTACAAATGGGACTAAGAAGACTTTGGTTGCCATGGCCTGCCTCTGATTGTTCCCTCCTTGAGCCCTGCAACTATAGCTAAGCTAGGATTAGCTGGGTATGACACAATGTATTTGTTTGCAGTAAATAGTATATATTTTGTTTGTGTATTTTATAATTGTATCTGCTTTTACTTCTATTTTGCTGTAAACCGCTCCGAGCCCTCGGGGAGTGGCGGTCTAGAAATTTGAAGTAAATAAATAAATAAAATAGTACAATATCTATTATATAAATGGGTTCACGTCACGTGATGTATACCTCAAACAAAGAAACCATACAACGCAGAAACACAATACTTGCCAACAGAAATAGGCCTCAAGCAAGGTACGTTTGTAGCAAAGAAACCTCCCCCCCAACCTAAAAGGCCCCCAAAACAACGAATAAAAATAAAACTACATTTACCAGCATCCTCCAGGGCAGCCAAAGACTCACCCAGCCTCTACATTCTGAACAACATGATTGGCTACCAATAAGGGCGGATTTGCATAACTGCTGCAATGGCCAGCCAACATGAAAATTCCGAACCATAATAAACTGCCAAAGCAGAATAAGGAAAAGGCCAATCCCCAACACAAACACCCAAATCACTTCCAACTGAAAATTTACACCCCAAAAAATCACAGACCACGCCCAAAATTGACAGTAAGGCTTCATTAACTTGATTTCCCTAACTAGCCCTCACTTACTGGGAAGCTATTTACGCTCTAAATTGACAGTAACACTTCATTAACTTGATTCTCCCGACTAGGCCTCAGCTCATTGGACATTGTGTATGGCCTGAATTGACAGTAAGACTTCATTAACTTGATATTAACTTGATTCTCCGACTAGGCCTCAGCTCATTGGACATTGTGCATGGCCTGAATTGACAGTAAGGCTTCATTAACTTGCTGTTCCTAACTAGGCCTCAGCTCATGGGACATTGTGTATGGCCTGAATTTACAGTAACCTACCCTGGCACACAGAGCCCCGACCATGCATGATGGGACTTGAAGTACCACCATGGAAAATGGGATTTGTAGTACTTCAAAACCCATCATTCCCCACAGACCACTGTGGCCCAGAACCAAGACCAATAAAGACCCAACTTGGCACACCATGCCCCCCATGAACCACACTCCATCCAACTGCAGTTTAGAGGAGGGCACACCGTGGATGATTGGACTTTCTCGCATCTCCTAAAAAGGGCACAGCAACGCGTGCCGGGTACAGCTAGTAGTAATATATAATACTGATATTGTGCTATGCTAATAACATGTGTACACACACACACACACACACACATATATATAGCTGCTCCGAGTCCCCTTCGGGGTGAGAAGGGTGGCATATAAATGTCATAAATAAATAATAAAAAATAGCTGAGCATCAGCTCATTAGTGCGCAAAGTGTCATGTGACGTGTGACCGTAAAGAATTAAGAGCTTAAGAGGCAAACCTGCAGACTCCAATCTTAAGAAACCACAACAGGTTTATTCACAACTAGCTGAACCCGGCATGCGTTGCTGTGCCATGTCTCTATCTGTCTGTGTCTCTCTGTCTCTCTCTATTTTTCTGCCTCTATCACCTCTCTATCTATCTATCTATCTATCTTATCTATCCCTATCCCTATCTATCACTGTCTCTCTCTCTGCATATTACTCTCCATCACACTCTGCATCACTCGCTGTCTCTGTCTCTCTCTATTTTTCTGTTTTTTTCTCTCTCTCACTTCCCCCTCTCTCTATCACTCCCCCCTCTCTCTCAATCACTCCGTTTCTCTCTCTCTGTCACTCCTCCCTCTCTCTGTCACTCCCTTTCTCTCTCTCTCACTCCGTTTCTCTTTCTCTAATTCCCCCCCTCTCTCTCCCTTTCTCTCTCTCTTGCTCCGTTTCTTTCTCTCTCTCTCTCACTCCTCCCCTCTCTCTATATTACTCTCTTTCTCTCTATCATTCCCCCCCTCTCTCCCAATAAGGGGCGGGGCGCGTAGGACGCTGGGCGACCAGAGCACCGTTCTCCACCGCAGCCCTCTTCCCTGCGAAGCTCGCTCTTCGGCCCACCCTGTGGCTGGGAAGTGGCGAAGGGGGAGCGATGGCGGCAGCGCCATGTTGCGGGGAGGGAGGCAGGTGCCCGGGCCCCCGAGGGAGGCGTTCTCTCTTTCTCTCTTCTTTCTCTCCTCTTTCTATCTCTCTCTTCTTTCTCTCTCTTCTCTTTTCTCTCTCTTCTCTCTCTCTTGTCTTTCTCTCTCTCTCTCTCTGCTGTGGGGAGGGAGGCAGGTGTCCGGGCCCCCGAGGGAGGCGCTCTCTCTCTCTTCTTTCTCTCTCTTCTCTTTCTATCTCTCTTCTTTCTCTCTCTTCTCTCTCTCTCTCTCTCTCTTCTCTCTCTCTTGTCTTTCTCTCTCTCTCTCTCTGCTGTGGGGAGGGAGGCAGGTGCCCGGGCCCCCGAGGGAGGCGTTCTCTCTTTCTCTCTACTTTCTCTCTCGTCTCTTTCTATCTCTTCTCTTCTTTCTCTCCTCTTTCTCTCTCTCTCTCTTCTCTCTCGTCTTTCTCTCTCTCTCTCTCTGCTGTGGGGAGGGAGGCAGGTGTCCGGGCCCCCGAGGGAGGCGCTCTCTCTCTTTCTCTCCTTTCTCTTTTCTCTCTTTTCTCTCTCTCTTGTCTTTCTTTCTCTCTCTCTCTCTCTCTGTGGGGAGGGAGGCAGGTGCCCGGGCCCCCGAGGGAGGCGCTCTCTCTCTTTCTCTCTCTCTCTCTCTCTCTCTCTCTCTCTCTCTTCTCTCTCTCTTGTCTTTCTTTCTCTCTCTCTCTCTCTCTCTCTGCTGCGGGGAGGGAGGCAGGTGTCCGGGCCCCCGAGGGAGGCGCTCTCTCTCTTTCTATCTCTTCTCTCTCTCTTCTCTCTCTCTTGTCTCTCTCTCTGCTGCGGGGAGGGAGGCAGGTGGCCGGGCCCCCGAGGGAGGCGCTCTCTCTCTTTCTCTCTCTCTTTCTCTCTCTCTTCTCTCTCTCTCTTGTCTTTCTCTCTCTCTCTCTCTCTGCTGTGGGGAGGGAGGCAGGTGTCCGGGCCCCCGAGGGAGGCGTTCTCTCTTTCTCTCTTCTTTCTCTCTCTTCTCTTTCTATCTCTCTCTTCTTTCTCTCTCTCCTCTTTCTCTCTCTCTCTCTTCTCTCTCGTCTTTCTCTCTCTCTCTCTCTGCTGTGGGGAGGGAGGCAGGTGTCCGGGCCCCCGAGGGAGGCGCTCTCTCTCTCTCTCTCTTCTCTCTCTTCTCTCTCTCTTTCTCTCTCTCTTGTCTTTCTTTCTCTCTCTCTCTCTCTCTCTCTCTGCTGCGGGGAGGGAGGCAGGTGTCCGGGCCCCCGAGGGAGGCGCTCTCTCTCTCTCTCTTCTCTCTCTTCTCTCTCTCTTGTCTTTCTCTCTCTCTCTCTTGTCTTTCTCTCTCTCTCTCTCTCTCTCTGCTGCGGGGAGGGAGGCAGGTGTCCGGGCCCCCGAGGGAGGCTCTCTCTCTTTCTATCTCTTCTCTCTCTCTTGTCTCTCTCTTGTCTCTCTCTCTCTGCTGCGGGGAGGGAGGCAGGTGGCCGGGCCCCCGAGGGAGGCGCTCTCTGTCTTTCTCTTTTCTCTCTCTCTTCTCTCTCTCTCTTGTCTTTCTTTCTCTCTCTCTCTCTCTCTCTCTCTCTCTCTCTGCTGCGGACAGGGAGGCAGGTGCCCGGGCCCCCGAGGGAGGCGCTCTCTCTCTCTCTTCTCTTTCTCTTTTCTCTCTCTCTTGTCTCTCTCTCTCTCTCTCTCTGCCCCCTCTCTCTTTCTCACTCTCTCTCTCTATCACTCACCCTCACTCTCTGTGGCTCCACGCCGCCTCCGTTGCCAGGGCCCGATCCAGGTGGAGCTTTTTTCCCCTCAAGGGAGGGAGGCGGGCGTGCAGGAGAGAGGGGTGCCCGAGCCCTGGCGGCAACGGAGCGGCGTGGAGGAGGCAGAGGAGGAAAGGGTCGGGGTGGATCTTAGGCTCTGTGCATGGCTGTGATCCTGCTGTTTTTCGCTGCTCTTTCCTCCTCCTCAGGCTTCTCCTCCTTTCGCCGGCTTTGCTTCCCCTTCCGCCCACCTCCGGTGGGATCGGGCCCTGCCAGCAACGGAGGCGGTGAGGAAGAGGAGGAGGGGCCGGGGGGGGAGGAAGAGCAGCAAAACAGCAGGATCGCAGCCATGCACAGAGCCTACGATCCACCACCCCAGCGACCCTTTCCTCCTCCTCTGCCTCCTCCACGCCGCCTAAGTTGCCGCCAGGGCCCGATCCTGAAGCCGGAGGAGGAGGAAAGAGCTGAGAGGAGAGCGGGATCGCAGCCACCGAGGCTATGATCCGCTTTGGGGTTCGTGGGAAGGGATGGGAGTGGGTTTTGTTTTGTACTGGGAAGGCAGGGAGGGTATCTTTTGGGCTGGTTTTCTGGCGGGCGCTTCTGTGGGGAAGTGTGTGTGTTCGGGCTTGGGCGCCATGTGCGCCGGGAGGGAGGTTTGTTGTTTCTGCTGGCAAGTGCGAACGTTCTAAACTTCCGCTGGCTGCCTAGAGGCCGGGGTGGGAGTTCCGTTGGCCGTTTTTGAGGAGTGGTGTTTGTCGGGGTTGTGAGGTATGTAGGGCCGATTTTTTGTGCCCTTTAGGTACCTTATTGTATGGTTGTGTAGGCTGTCGATTTTAGTGCTTCTGCGTTGTATGGTTGCGTCGTCTATGATCGTCAATGCACGACCGTGACAAAATTATATATAGAGATAATAAGCACTAGCTACATTACTTCTTACTAAATAATTGGGTCTGAGCCATTCTTCACACCCATCTCTTAGGTTTCAAGAGGAACAAAACAATCACTACATCTCTCTTGACACACAAGCAGAGAGATCTCGACGCACACAGCACATACTCTCCATACCAAAGTGTAAGAGGGCAGAATTCATGGAGAGGTGGGGTGTCCCTGGAATTTGAACATCGACCTCCCCTGGTCCAAAGACCGCTATACCATGTTGGCTGTACAAATACATGAATTTGCAGTGAATTTATTAAAAAACAAAAACACTAAGAACAGCTATCCCTTCAGTGTATGGGGTTAGGAAATGAATTCATAGATCTGTAGGAGCCCCCGGTGGCGCAATGGGTTAAACCCTTGTGTTGGCACGGGGAGAGTTGACGAGCTCCCTCTGTCAGCTCCAGCTCCCCATGCGGGAACATGAAAGAAGCCTCCCACAAGGATGGTAAAACATTAAAACATCCAGGCAACATCCTTGCAGACGGCCAATTCTCTCACACCAGAAGCGACTTGCAGCTTTTCAAGTTGCTCCTGACACGGAAAAATAGATCTGTAAGACAGTCTTTTTAAACCTTTTTTAAGCCACAGCACATTTTTTACATTTACAAAATCCTGGGGCACACCACCAACCAAAATGACACAAAATGACACTCTTAACACAGTAATAAATATAGTTAACTAGCTGTACCCGGCACGCGTTGCTGTGCCCTATTTAGGAGATGCGAGAAAGTCTGAGTATGTAAGGGTTGGAAATGATGTTACTTACGGTCTTGGTGGGGTCATGTAGGCATGAATTGCGCACTTTCTATGTGTGCTCCAAATGATGTCATCTGGAAGCATGAGTTGTATTGTCTTATATAGCGGAGGAAGTGTTTTGATTCTGGAGTGTCTCCACTCAGCAAAGTTTGTAGTGGTTGTGGAGGAGTGGCAAGTGGTGGTAGAGAGACTTTACCGGCTAGGCAGCACATTCCTGTTGTTTCTGCTGGGTATTTCAGGGCTTTGCAGTGTGTGCAGATGTGCGTTAGGGTGCCAATGTCGGCCTCTGGCACCATGCTGTAGTCTTCTGCAGCGTTGTATCTGAAGGCTAGGCGGTGGATTTGGTTGTGTTTTTGAAGTTTGTTTTCTGTGTTGCGACGTCGTTTTTCTGCGCTCCTTGCGCGCTGCTGTTGTGTTGCATTTCTGCGTCTTTGTTGTTCCTGGCTGCGCGCTTCTTGTCGTGCAGTTCTTTGCATTTGGTTCTCAGCTGTGTGTCGTGCAGTGACCTGTTGTCTGTGTCTCTGCTGCGCAGTGTGTTTCTGTTCTGGCATTTGTTCTGCCCTTTTTTGTTTGATGTTTTGACAGTTTAACCCTCAAACACCAACTGACAACTGAAATCTCTCAGCATTCTATTCTAGCCTTGGATGGCTCCTGCCAACGTTGCTATGGTTACTCTTCCTCTCTGCATTTTGTGTGAGCCGATGTCGGCCAATGGCATTTGCTGGCAGCCACGGAGGATGCTGGGAAATGTAGGTTTTTTTACTCGTTGTTTTGGGGGCCTTTTAGGTTTTGGGGGAGAAAGTTTCTTTGCTACAAACGTACCTTGCTTGAGGCCTATTTCTGTTGGCAAGTTTTGTGTTTCTGCGTTGTAAGGTTTCTCTGTTTGAGGTAGTCTTCACATGACGACTGTTCCTTTATATATATAGATATGGTTTTAAATGTATTTATACACTCAGTGTGAATCCTGGGCCTGTTTCAATGAACACAACATATATATTGTGACTTCCTCTCACATACTTATACATGGTTATCATGTCTTCTCTCAGCCTTCTCTTCTCCAGGCTAAACATGCCCAGCTCTTCAAGCCATTCCTCATAGGGCTTGTTCTCCAGACCCTTGTGAAATTTCACCCTGAGTGAAACTTGCTTCCAGTTAACAATGGATGTCATGAAGCTGTTATAAACAGTTCCGGGGGGGGGAGGCAACTCTCGAATAATCCAGTAAAAGAGTAAAAAAAAACATTTCCAAGCAGAGAGGCTCAATTTGTTTCTTGGAAACCTATGAATGCTTCAGCCTCCCGATGCTCCCAGGTTTGCTCACTGCCCAATTCACCGACGTGGAGCTTTCCGGCTTTGTTCTCGCGAGAAATCCAAGCCAACGTGAAAACGCCAACTCAATCACTTCCGCCCAGTGCTCTGCTTTTGCGGAGGGAGGAGAGAGGCAGCGAAAGGGACCACACAGATCTATGAAACATATCAGGAGGCTGAAGCAGCCCTGAGCGGGAGCTGGAGCCATGCTGAGTCGAGGCTCCTGAATGCTTTCTCAAGGCTGGCCTGGCCCTGGCATTTGGCGGAGTCCTTCCTTTGCCTCGGGGAGGATCTTTGGGGAGGAACATAGGGAGAAAAAGCTGCGAGGAGGGGAAAGAGTGCCAATTTCCCACGGCACACCTGATGATCACTCACGGCACACTAGTGTGCCACGGCACACTGGTTGGGAAACACTGCTGTAAGAGGCCATAAAGGCAATCTAGTCCAACCCCCTGCCATGCAGCAACACAGAATCAAAGCCTTCCAACAGATGGCTATCCAGCCTCTGCTTAAAAGCCTCCACAGAAGGGGACTCCACTCATACAGCATCTGGCACTGTCAATCGGCTTTTACAATCAGGAAATTCTTAAATGTTTCAGTAGAATCTCTTTTTTCTGCAATTTGAATCCATTGCTCCATGTCCTAATCTCTAGAGCAGTGTTTCTCAACCTGGGAGTCGGGACCCCTGAGGGGGTCGCGAGGCGGTGTCAGAGGGGTCGCCAAAGACCATCAGAAAGCATAGTATTTTCTGTTGGTCATAGTAGTTCTGTGTGAGAAGTTTGGCCCAATTCTATCGTTGGTGGGATTCAGAATGCTCTTTGATTGTAGATGAACTATAAATCCCAGCAACTACAACTCCCAAATGTCAAGGTCTATTGTCTCCAAACTCCACCAGTGTTCACATTTGGGCATATTGGGTATCCGTGCCAAGTTTGGTCCAGATCCATAATTGCTTGAGTCCACAGTGTTCCTTGTATGTAAGTGAACTACAGCTCCAAAACTCAAGGTCAATGTCCACCGAACCCTTCCAGTATTTTCTGTTGGTCATGGGAGTTCTGTGTGCCAAGTTTGGTTCAATTCCATCATTGGGGGAGTTCAGAAACCTCTTTGATTATAGGTGAACTATAAATCCCAGCAACTACAAGTCCCAAATGACAAAATCAATCCCGCCCAACCCACTATTAAAATTAGGGAGTATGAGGTATTTGTGCCAAATTTGGTGCAGATACTGACGTTACGATTCATAACAGTAGCAAAATTACAGTTATGGAGTAACAACAAAAATAATTTGATGGGGGTCACCGCAACATGAGGAACTGTATTAAGGGGTCGTGGCATTAGGAAGGTTGAGAAACACTGCTCTAGAGCAGCAGAAAACAAACCTGCCCCCTCTTAAATGTGGCATCCTTTCAAATATTTAAACATCTTAGCCATAGTTTCTCTAGGTTAAACACCCGGCTCCCTCAGGGCTTGGCATTTTGGTCATTTTCTGTGGACACTTTTTAGCTTGTCAATATCCTTGAATTGTGCCCAGAACTGGACACAGTATTCCAGGTGAGGTCTGACCAAATCAGAAGAGAAGTGGGACTATGACTTCTTATGATCATTCTAGGCATTATTCCTGTATTGATGCTGCTTGGCCTGATACATAGTCCCTCCATCCTTTGCATCCCTGAAAAAATTCCCAGATTTTGGAGCTGAACAAAAAGTGGAAACAACTTTGGACGTTAGAAATGATGTCATAATGCAGCGCGTATCATAATACCTTGTCGCCATAGTCACATCTGTGGAACAGATCGTTGTGTCTTGTTTGCAAATGAGCTGGCATTTGAGAGCAAGAGACTTAAAATGTCTGCAAGGTAAGACTATATACTGTAAAACCTCTGCTTTAGATATCCAGCTCCCTAGTATGCTATTGGACACTAAAGTTAGTAGGCAACACTGGGACAGCACAAACAAGATACTGATAGCGGACGACAGGCTTGGCTGACAAAGGGCCGGGCTGTAGCACAGCTGTTTAATCACCAGCAGCAATAGATCACTGCTAACCGGAAGGTGGCAAGTTCGAAGCCTGAATCAGATCGAACACCCAACTATTAAGCCTAACTTACTGTCCACTAGGGTTGCCATATTTTGATATAAGAAATAAGGGACATTTATGGGATTTTTCACAAAAATAAGGGACACTTCATTAAAAACTTGAAACTCAAACATTAGGTAGAAATAGTTTTATTAACAGAATAAGATAATGATTGAAACTCACAAAAGAAACTGACTTACACCCTCTTAACAGGACATGGTATGTTTCTGCATGCTTTGTCATGCAGAAAAAACATTATTAGAACTACCTTATTTCCTCCATCTGTATTTAGTACTTGACTTTGCTGACTTTAAAAGTGCACTGTCTAAACATTAAAATAAAATAAAATTTATAAAACAGTACATCTTCATGAATATTATGTCAATAGTTAATGGTATAGTATAGTATGGGATACACCGCATTGTATAGTATTGGGATGCACAGCTAGGCCTATTTTAAGAGTAACTCTCAAGCAACGGTTAATTAGTCTACTGTACTTTGAAAAAGTCCTGTCTCGCCTCTTCCTTCCAACGGGGACGCAGGCTGCCCTGCGAGTTGGAATCCCCGGGCAGGCATTGCCGTGGAAACCACAGAGCGCACCTTCCTCTGGTCAACCCCGCCCAGTCCTGTCCTGCTAGTAAAAAATAAGGGACAGGGCCTGAAAATAAGGGACACAAATTTTAGGGCCAAAATAAGGGACGTCCCTTAGAATAAGGGACATATGGCAACCCTGCTGTCCACCTTAGCAGTTTGGAAACAGCTGAGCTGTGGGTAGAGAAATTAGGGACTGCTTAAAGCGGGGAGGTATTTTACGACATCATAAAAATGGCAGCGATCAAAGAACAAGGAGGAAATACGATCACAATGACTTGGCGTCATCGTGGATGAAGCGACAGCGCCCCCCTGTGGCTGGAATTGAGCATAACCTCCAGACGCCAAAGTTGGAAATGCCAAAAAAAGCCTCCCATCTGACTGTCTGTCTAAAAACAGCATTGAATGTTTGCAATGTATGTGTGCATTGTAATCCGCCCTGAGTCCCTGAATTGTTGTGATGTTATTGCGTACTTAGATTGTTTTTAACTGTTATTGTTTGATATGCTGTAAACCGTCCTGAGCCATTTTGGAAGGATGGTATACAAATCGAAACAATAAATAAATAAATAAATACAATAAGAAGGGCGTAATGTAAATACTGCAAAAAAAACCCCAAACAAATAAATAAACAAATTTTGAAATAATGTTCAATGTATATGTTTGGATTTATAACTAATATATTTGTGAAGGCACAGATTAGGTATTAATTAATTAATACTATCATCAGTAGAATACAATGCAGTTTTCCAAAACCGAATCAGTTTAAAATTGTGCAATCGGACATATGTCTGCTCAAAAGAAAGTCCCATTAAAATGGAAATTATACCAAAGAAAGTGGATATAGGATTGCATCCTCGTGCTCTTATTATCCAACATATAAACTAGCATTTGAGTCATCGCAACACAAATATCACAACTTGGAAAGCTCATTTTTTAAATATTGTTCCTGATGGAGAGAGCTACTATGGTATAGTGGCCTGAGGGTTGGACAAAATGGATGTATCTACAATGCAGAATTAATGCAGTTTGATAGCACTTTAGCAGCCATGGGACAATCCTATGGAATAATGGATGTTTTAGTCTGGTGAGGCATCAGTACTCTTCGAGAGAGAAGGCTAAAGACCTTGTAAAACTGCAATATTGTCAGCAAGAATGGACCGTACTGGGTCATTGTAGGTGCCCAAGGATGCCAGCCGTGACACCTGACCTTCCTCGGCTCTTTTACATTCAAATCAAGGATTTTGTCAATTTAGTTTTCCACTTCATTGCAATTTTGAGAAGCAGTCTTACCTGCCTTGGCCAAAACAAAACTCCAAGGCAGGGGTCAGGAACCTTTTTGACTCAAAGAGCCATAAAAGCAAAATATTTGGAAATTTATTTCAGTGAGAGCCATATACTGTAATATATAATATATTTTAAGACTGAATTCAACTCAATGTGAGTATATACGTACATACTATGAGAAAAGGATTCCCCCGGCAGAATGACGGGACACTTCAGACCTGGCTCTGCAAAAGGCATGCTCAGGACTCTGGGAAGGAAGAGAAGACGGAAGGAAGGAAGGGGGAAAGAAAGAAAGAAAGAAAGAGGAAATAACGGAGGGAGGGGAGATGAAGAAAGAAAAGAAGAACAAACTATGGAAAAGGAAGAAAAGAAATGCAGGAGAGAGACAATGAGGGGAAAAGAAAAGGAAATGGGAAGGGAGGAAAGGAAAGGGTGGGGAAAAGAAAGGAAAGGGAGTGAGGAAAAAGTAAAATAATGAAGGAGAAAGAAGGAAAGAAAGAAGGGGAGAGAGAGGGAAGTGAAAAGAAAGGAAGGAGAAGGAAAGGAAGACTTGGGGAAAAAGAAAAGAAGGAAGGAAGAGGGGAGAATGGAGGAAAGAAGGAAGGAGAGAAGAAGAAGGAAAGGGTGAAGGAGAAAGGAAGGAAGGAAGAGGGAGAATGGAGGAAAGAAGGAAGGGGAGAGAGGGAGGGAAAGGGAAGGAGAGAAGGAGAAAGAAAGGGTGAAGGGGAGAAAGAAAGGAAGGAAGATGTAGAATGGAGGAAAGAAGGAAGGGGAAAAGGGAAAGAAAGGAAGAGGGAGAGAAGGAGAAAGAAAGGGTGAAGGGGAGAAAGGAAGGAAGGAAGATGTAGAATGGAGGAAAGAAGGAAGGGGAGGGAGGGAAAAGGAAGGAGAGAAGGAGAAAGAAAGGGTGAAGGGGAGAAAGGAAGGAAGGAAGAGGGAGAATGGAGGAAAGAAGGAAGGGGGAGGGAAAAGGAAGGAGAGAAGGAGAAAGGGTGAAGGGGAGAAAGAAAGGAAGGAAGAGGAAGGAAGGAAGAGGGAGAATGGAGGAAAGAAGGAAGGGCAGAGGGGAGGAAAAGGAAAGAGAGAAGGAGAAAGAAAGGGTGAAGGAGAGAAAGAAAGGAAGGAAGAGGGAGAATGGAGGAAAGGAAGGGGGGGGGGGGAAAGGAAGGAGAGAAGGAGAAAGAAAGGGTGAAGGGCAGAAAGAAAGAAAGAGGAAGGAAGGAAGAGGGAGAATGGAAGAAAGAAGGAAGGGCAGAGAGGGGAGGAAAAGGAAGGAGAGAAGGAGAAGGAAAGGGTAAAGGGGGAGAAAGTAAAGAAGAGGGAGAGCCAGATGCAATCATGAAAAGAGCCACATCTGGCTCCCGAGGCGTAGGTTCCCTACCCCTAGAACATAAGAACATAAGAAGAGCCATGCTGAATCGGGCCTCAGCCCATCTAGTCCAGCATTCTGTGTCACACAGTGGCCCACTAGTTGTACACAGGGATCTCTAGCAGAAAGGAGGGCAAAACCCTCACCTGCTCCCGACCCCCCACAACCAGTACCCGGGGGAAATCCTGCCTGCCTCCATCAACACAGAGGTGGCACCCCTGCTTTAAGGGATAGACATCTACTCCCAGACCTCTCCAGCCAGCTTAGCTCTGGATACTGTTGGTTTGTTGACAACTTTTACTTGGAATATAGTCCCAGAATGTAAATGAAAATGCCAGACTTTGAGTAGAATAATAGAAACCTAGATTTGGGAGAGACCACAAGGGCCATCCAGTCCAACCCCCTGCCATGCAGGAACATACAGTCAAAGCTCTCCTGACAGATGGCCATCTAGTCTCTATTTAAAAACCTCTGCAGAAGGAGAGTCCGCCACACTTCAAGGCAGCATATTCCGTGGCCGAACACGCTGTCAGAAAGGGCAGAAAATAATTCCCAGCTGAAAAAAAGAGGATCTAGACCAGCAGTTCTATTGAATATTTTAACAATACATGTATTGCATTGAAAAACTAAATACAGTAGAGTCTCGCATATCCAACATAAACAGACTGTCAGAACGTTGGATAAGCGAAAAGGTTGGATAATAAGGAGGGATTAAGGAAGGGCCTATTAAACGTCAATTTGCGTTATGATTTTACAAATTAAGCACCAAAACATCATGGACAGAAAAAGCAGTTCAATACATGGCAACGTTATGTGGTAATTACTGTATTTAAGAATTTAGCACCAAAAACATCGCAATGTATAGAAACAGCTGTGGATCTGGGCACAATGCAGACTGAGCTGGATAATACAGAACGTTGGATGAGCGAGCATTGGATAAGCGAGACACTATTGTATGAGTAAAACTATGTGTCTAACAAAGCAAGGTCTCAACTAAGAACGCTAATGACTCTTCTATTTTAAGTGGAAAAGGGCAAATGCCACATATTATGAATGTAAGTAGACCAACTTGCTCACCAGAAAAAAGAGATAATTAGATGATCGGAAGAAGAGCAGGACCCCTGGATCATTAGCTCAACTTAGTGCAACAAAAACCTGCACAATGAGTCTTTTTGCTATGCACTAAACTTGTGCAGCTTTCTGAGAATAAATCCTTTCCCAAGCTGCTTAAATTGTTGGGGGGGGTTGGGGGGGAGAGTGAATCTCCATAACCATTTGGGAAATGGGATTCATAATCCTTTCGGAAAGTCACTGGTCACTGAAAAGGCATGACCTTGTTAGAACTCACAACCTTTTTGAAAAATTATGTTCAGCAGCATGAATGCAAGGCAACTAGGTCTCTCAGCTGTTAAACCAGGGGTCGGGAACCTATGGCTCGGGAGCCAGATGTAGCTCTTTTCATTAATATATCTGTATTAAGGGTTTTTTTTAAAAAATACATATAGTAAAATGCAGAGTAGGGAGGGAAGAGAAAGGGAAGGGAAGGAAAGGGGGCAGTGAGGGAAGGGGGTAGGGTCGTAGGGGTAGGGGAAATGAAAGATAGAGGTTGTTGGTAGATTCCAACTACTTCCAGTCCAGATTGCAGGTTCCTTAGGGCAGTGTTTCCCAACCAGTGTGCCGTGAGCAATCATCAGGTGTGCCATGGGAAATTGGAACCTCCAATACCCTTACTTATTAAAGGAGCGCCGCTACGTCACAGCACAAAATGCACAATTAATCGTACATAATCATACGTAAAAACACATTCAAAGTACCCAATCCTGCTGGAGAAAATCAAAAGTCTTACATAAGGCAGTTTGGCGTGGTCGCCACAGGGAGCGGAGGAGTTGCGAACCAGGAAGTAGCAAGTTCACAGAGCGCTCCTCTACGGAAAACTCGCGATATTTGATGAAATCACGGAAGTGAGTGCAAAAAACAAAGTGTATCCTCACGATGTTATCCAATGTCAGTTCCGGGATCCGCACAATAACAAAGTCAGTTAGCGGACAATTTAAAGAAGCAGCACCATAATCATAGCGACAAGGTAGAAAATCACGTAGATAATCACATATATTCAAACCGCCAGCGGCTGAAGATAGATGTGGTGATGGAATCGAAAGCTGGCATGGGCAAACTTGGATCTTCCAGGTGTTTTGGACTCCAACTCCCACCATTCCTAGCAGCCTCAGGCCCTTTTCCTTTCCCCCCCTCAGCTACTTAAACAGGAAAGGGCCTCAGGCTGTTAGGAATGGTGGGAGTTGAAGTCCAAAGCACCCAGAGGGCCGAAGTTTTCCCATGACTGACAGCTGACAGCTGTTGAGCAAGACCTTTGTGTGTGTCTTTCTGCCATTCCTGCCAAGATATCTATGTTGTGTTCATCGAAACAGGCCCAGGTTTCACACTGAGTGTATATATACATTTAAAAACGTATTAACTATATGTATTACTGTGTTAGAGTGTCATTTTGTGTCATTTTGGTTGGTGGTGTGCCCCAGGATTTTGTAAATGTAAAAAGTGTGCCGCGGCTCAAAAAAGGTTGAAAAACACTGCCTTAGGGTTCTTGATCGTCAAGGCTTCCTATTCTTTATTCCAAGATGTTCCAACTTCCTTCCGTTAGACGATTTTCTAAATTCCTCTTTTTTTCTCATTCTTCTTTCCTTTGAGCTTGAGTTCCTTTAAATACGTTCTTATTTGGCTCCAGTTTGTTCTGTGCTTTTGGTTTTGGTCCATGACTAAACTTTTCAGGGTGTCCAGGTCCATTAATTCTCTTAATTTTAACAACCAATCTGCAGCACTCGGAATGTCTTTACTCTTCCATCTTCTTGCTATTTCAATTCTCGCGGCCGCAGACATGAAAAAAAAAACACCTTATCATCATATCAAAATCCAAAATATTTAGCAAATAATAGTCTGGTTTCAGTTCCATTTTCTGCTTAAGTATTTTTTCCACGTGAACATGTATTTCTTTCCAATTTTTTTTAAATTTTCTTGCACGTCCACCAACAGTGTAGGTAGGCTCCTTTACTTTCTCCACACTTCCAACATCGATCCTTCAGATTCTTATAGAAATTTGCCAGTTTCGCAGGAGTGAGGTACCAGTGGAAGAACATCTTGTACCTGCCCTCAGTAATGTTGGTGAATCCTGAATATTTAAGTTTTTGCTTCCAAAGGACTTCCCAGTCTTTTAGTAGGATGGAGTGTCCCAATTCTTGGGCCCACTTCACCATCGTGCCCTTAATTAGTTCCTCTGCCGTGTCCCATTCTAGCAGCTTGTTATATAAGAGGGTTACCCGTCTCTTTTCCACCTGCATCACTTTATCCCAGATCGTTTCCTTCATCTCAAAATCATTTTTTTCATCTTGTTTAAAACGCTCTTTTACCTGGGGATGTGGCTCTTTTCATGATTGCATCTGGCTTTCCAGCACAGCCCGGGCCTCGGTTTCCCAGCATGCAACGGGGAGGAGTGATGCAAATGCTCCGCAACTGCCGCTTCCACGCTGCCATCACCGCCTCTTCCTCATCCCCTGCTGCTCTCGGGGCCCTGCACTCTCTTCGTCGGGTATGGCGGAGCCTGGTGGCGGCGGCGGCACCAGTGCCTCATCCTCATCTTCCTCTTTGACCTCTGCCACGGGCCTCGGGGGAGGCACCAGAGGCGTGCCTGGCCCTGGCGCCATGGACCCGGCCTCACTGCCCCCAGAGGTCTAAAGTGTCCCGTCATTCTGCTGGGTGAATCCTTTTCTATAGTATGTACGTATATACTCACATTTAGTTGAATTCAGTCTTAAATATATATTATATATATTATATGGCTCTCACTGAAATAAATTTCCAAATATTTTGCTTTTATGGCTCTCTGAGTCAAAAAGGTTCCCGACCCCTGTGTTAAACTGATGTACCTAGGCATGTCTTTGAACTGTCAGGGACAGAAGCATGCCAATGCACAAAAAAACCCCATATTTATTCAGCAGAGTTTTAGAAGTGTTCCTTTAGTTGCCCCAAAAACATTTACTCTCCTTTAAAATATATTTGACTTTAAATCATGCTCTCAAGAGAGTTGGTTTACTCACAAAACTTCATGTATGCAGCATACTGGCACTTTGTTTATGAATCCAGTTGCAATAAAATTTTAAGTAGTTTCTCCGTATAGGTATCATAGGGCATCTTCCTTAGACGCAATAGCCCATCGAACAAAGCAGTCCTTAAGCATAAATCTTACTGAAGTCTAAACTGTTTTGTTCCTGCAGTCTTTTAAAAAGATACAGATGGCTTCTACTCTCTCTAAGAGACTCTAATAGCTTCCATCTCCACTGAAGTCTAAAACAAACACTAATCTAAAATGGAGTCTCATTGCCCGGTGTCCATTCTTGCTGACAATATTGCAGTTTTACAAGGTCTTTAGCTTTCTCTCGAAGAGTACTGATGCCTCACCAGACTAAAACATCCATTATTCCATAGGATTGTCCCATGGCTGCTAAAGTGCTATCAAACTGCATTAATTCTGCATTGTAGATACATCCATTTTGTCCAACCCTCAGGCCACTGACTATACCATAGTAGCTCTCTCCATCAGGAACAATATTTTAAAAATGAGCTTTCCAAGTTGTGATATTTGTGTTGTGATGACTCAAATGCTAGACTTAAGACACAGTTTATATGTTGGATAATAAGAGCACGAGGACGCAATCCTATATCCAATGGATTAAACCCTTGTGCTGGCAGGACTGGAGACCAACAGGTTGGAGGTTCAAATCCGGGGAGAGCGTGGATGAGCTCCCTCTGTTAGCTTCAGCTCCCCATGCGGGGACATGAAAGAAGCCTCCCAGAAGGATGGTAAAACAAGAATATTCATTGAATGTTTGCCGTATATATGCTGTGCTCCGCCCTGAGTCTCCTTCGGGATGAGAAGGGCGGAATATAAATGTTTTAAATAAATAAATTAATTAATTAATTAAATAATACATCAAAATATCAGGGTGTCCCCCTGGGCCAGTGTTTCCCAACCGTTGTGATGTGGCACAGTAGTGTGCCGTGATGGACCTCCTGCTGTGCCACGAGAAAAGCTCTCTGCCCCCCTTCCTTCCCCCCTCCTTTTGCCGAACTCCTGCTGCTTGGGGGAGGAGGAGAAAGGGCCGGGCGGCGACGAAGAAAAAGAAGATGGGGCCGTGGCACCGCCTCCTTCAGCCGTTTCCCCAGCCAGCCTCCAATCCGCCATGACTCCCGCCATGACTCTCGCCCCTGAAGCCACAGGAGGAGCCCTCACTGAAGCCACATGGAGAGCTGAAGCCGGGAGGGGCGGCATGGCGCCCTGCTCCTCTCCCCCCCACTGCAAGCCCGCCCACTGCTCATGCTTGGCACTCCTCTGTGGGAGAGCTGAAGCCTGGGGAGGGGCGGCCAGCATGGTGCCACCCTGGCTTGGCACTCCTCCCCAGCTGGAGAAGCTTGGAGGCACTCCCAGCAGTTGCTCCAGTCTTGAGGGGGCAGTGCCAAGCCCGCGTTGTGCTGGCTCTGCCACCGCTGGCTTGGCACTGCCCCCTCAAGGCTGGAGCAGCTGCTGGGAGAGCTGAAGCTGGGGGGAGGGGGCGGGGCATGGCATGGCTCCTCCCCCAGCTTCGGCACTCCCAGAAGCTGCTCCCAGCAGGCCACCATCCCCCAGCCGTTCTTTACTGTGTTAGAGTGTTATTTTGTGCCATTTTGGTTGGTGGTGTGCCCCCGGATTTTTTTTTAATGTTAAAAGTGTGCCACGGCTCAAAAAAGGTTGGGAAACACTGCCCTGGGCAACGTCCTTGCAGACGGCCAATTCTCTCACACCAGAAGCAACTTGCTGTTTCCCAAGTCACTCCTGACACGAAAAAAAAGTCCATGACCTGATCACATGGTCAGCAGCCCCTCCCACAACAAAGGGATTAGGTAAAATTGCAAACCAATACACACATACAATACAGTAAGGAATTATACACATAACACACAGCCAGTGGAGGCTTGAGAAGGTGCCTATTTCCGACATTTTTCTCTATGTCTTTGGGGAAAGTGCCCAAAATGAAAAACAAATTGTATGCTATATACAAACCAAGTGATGAAAGAGTCGCATTACAGCTGCATGTTGTGTCACAATGGATGACATCGACATCAGCCTCAAAAGTCCTCTCCTGGAGATAGGTTTCCCCAAAGCCCTCCTCGGGGGGCACAAAGGTCAGGCAGGGACCCCCAAATATGAAACCATTGGAGTGGCTCACCTGCTACAAAAATGAAAGGAAATAGTGGATGATAGGACTGTAAAATATTGCGGCCACTTTTGGATATGGGACCTTGGTAGAAGGCGTCTCTTGAAGCAGGATTGGCTTCTATTACTTTTCTTTTAGACTTCAACTCTGATGGATTTTGCCGGCTGTCCAGACTGGATGGAGGGACTAAGACACAGATTCATGGTAAACTATTTGTCCCCTGCTCCCAAAGTCTTTTCACTATAGAGCAAAGTATTTCTAATTCCAATGTTTTGATTATTTTTTTAAATAATACTTATTGTTATAGACCAGACATGGGCAAACTTATCTTTGGTGGGAGTTCAAGTCCAAAACACCTGTCGGACTTCATGAGAGGAGTAAAAAAAAAAAATAAATAAAGATTATATCTTTCTCTAGACCAGACATGGGCAAACTTAGTCTGTTAGGAATTGTGGGAGTTCAATGTGAATTATCTGATTTGATAATATGGATTATATGGCAGTGTAAAAGGGGCCTATAAATCAGTACCTTACTCAATGTTCGTCCATAGCGTCCTTAGCGTGGGCGGGAAGCTAGTGTAAACCAATAAATGTAAGCCCGTGGGACTGGAAAAAATCCACCGTACAAAACTCTAAGAAATTGAAGTGGTTTCCAGAGGAAATTTCCAATATATAAAGGTTTCTAAATCCACTCGGTTCCGGGCAAAGATATTCCGCGTCGGGAAATAGCAGCGGGAGGTGCCAAAACAGATCTCCACAAAGGGAGGATGCCGACGGCTATAGTGTTCTCCGAAGACGGCTTATTTGGGCTGTTTCGACTCTTTCGAGACTTCCTCAGGGCAATGAATCTACGTTGTGTTGTCCTCAGTTATTATAACGTGACACGTAAAGTGTAAGCAATTAGTCAGATACTACATTCATAAGAAATTACAAAACGGTATAATTATACATATATAAACAGTTTACAAATGCAGATAATGCATGCCCGCTGGCCCAGCGGGCACAGCAGTATCTGCATTTGTAAACTGTTTATATAGTGGTATAATTATACTTTGTAAGAGCCTCTTTCACCCACAGAGAGCTTTGGGAAGAAATGAATGTAGTGATCTGACTATTTAGTTACACTTTATGTGTCACGTTGCCTTTTAGCAACTCCCCCTCTTTTCTTGTATAGTCCTCAGTTATTAGACATCTTAAAAAACATTATATATAATCAGTACATTACATTTCTACGAACCCACAAAAACGGTGTGAATATAGTAATTAACATTGAATACTTACCAGTAATTAAATAAGCATCAAACATAGAGGATGGCCAGTTCCATTCCGATGGGAAATGGTAAAGGTGTACTCAACTAGCGCAAGCTTATAAAGGTGTAGTTAATTAACATTCATTATTTATTCAGTAACGCATTAAGACTGAGAGGATCATTTAGCCATCTAGCCTTTGCTAGATGGTTATCCCGGACTTTATACCTCTGGCTTTAGATGTACTTTACTAGTACTTTTGAATTCCATTATAATGTGTTGTTGATATTGAATTGTGAATTTATTATACACATTGAATAAGTAAATTTGATATATTGTACTTACTTGATACCCCTCCAGTTTGTTGAGAGTATTAACACGGTGATACCCCCTGTTGTAGTTCTTAGTGTAGAAAGGGCCAAAGGGACAAGGATGGTAAAACATCAAAACATCTGGGCATCCCCTGGGCAACGTCCTTGCAGACGGCCAAGCCTCTCACACCAGAAGCGACTTGCAGTTTTTCGAGTCGCTGCTGACACAACAAAAAAAAAGTGACTGGAAGAGAAGAGGAAATAAAACAAATGAAGCCTGGGTGGCTGTGAGTTTTCTGGACTGTATGGCCATGTTCCAGAAGCATTATCTCCTGACGTTTTGCCCACTTTTATGGCAGGCATCCTTGAGGGGTCAGACAGGAGAGAATGCTTCTGGAACATGGCCATACAGTCCGGAAAACGCACAGCAACCCAGTGAGTCCGGCCATGAAAGCCTTCAACAACACAAGTGAAGCCTGTGTTTGAACTATAATCGACTCAATCCTTAACTGAGTTCTTTGTTTTGCTGGTGTGTTCGTGGAGAGATGATAAATCCAATCAATAACAAGATAGACTAGATCAGTGGTTCTCAACCTGGAAATCCCCAGGTGTTTTGGCCTACAACTCCCAGAAACCCCAGCTAGTTTACCAGCTATTAGGATTTCTGGGAGTTGAAGGCTAAAACATCTGGGGACCCACAGGTTGAGAACCACTGGACTAGATTGTTGTGTGTTTGTGGTCAGACATTTAACAGGCTACCTCTACTATCTTCTTCCACCAAAGCAGAATTGTACAGTGGAGCCTGGGACTCGATCATCTTCCGAAACCAACCTTAAGGTAGGAATCATTGTTTTGCCAGAAGACTGGCTCCCTTCTCTGTGGATGGATGACTGGAGGATGTGGACAGAGACTTTCTGAAATGTCAGGTTCTCTTTGGTAGCTCCAAAGGGATGTTTTCTGTGAAAAGAGAGTTGCGAGTCGGACTCCAATATCCTTGTGAACATAGGTATACTGCATATAGGAGACATGGACAAGCATTGGCCCTCCAGATGTTTTGGACTTCAACTCCCACAATTCCTAACAGTTGGTTAGGAATCCCATCAATCCCAGGCAGTTTACCAGCTGTTAGGATTTCTGGGAGCTGAAGTCCAAAACACCTGGAGTTTCGAAGCTTGCCCATACCTTCCAAGACTCTTGGGCCCGAAGAATACCAAAAAATCACAATGTCCTCAAACAGTTCTGGGAAAGGGCATTTTATATTTTGGATCATGGATAATTGAAACCATAGATATCAAATCAATGGATAAGGGGGCTGTAACTTACATGTCAATTCAGACAAAATTCCTACCGTATCCAATGACTCTTATCTTCAAGAACTGTATTTTGACTTATCTTTCATTAGATGGCTACCCTTCTACTACTGTGTCATTTTTCAAGCAGTTTTCACACATTTTTTACATGTGCTGTCGCATGCTGGGCCCGTAGAATGGCTGTTTCTAGGACGTGACCTCTGTTTGCCCAACGGGATGCCGGGGTGCCTCAGCTGGAAGGGCCCCTTGGTTTCCCCAATGATAAAGTCCTTCGAGGCTTGAAGTAAATTTAACAAAGTTCTTTATTTGGGCTTAAAGCTTAACAAACTGGAAGGCTTCAAACAGGTGACTTTCTCAGTCTGCAGCAACAGGGCCGGCAAAACTGGACAATACTGGTCTTATCCTTTTGGGGAAAATCCTATGACCCTTCCCTGGGCAATCTTTCTTACCTTACCCCTTCTTCCGACTCCAAGCTGCGTTATGGATAGCCAGATGTCCTGTACCAGGCAAGGTTCCTGTCGATTAGCCAGGCTGTTGGGACTGTAGGTGATCCCTTCGCAAAGGGCTGTGAAGCTGTTCTGTATTTCCCCAGCAAAAGCTGGATCTGTGTTTCTCCAGCAAAGCTGGTCTGTTACCCCAGCAAAGCTGTAAGATTTAATGCCTTTTTCCAAGTAGGAAGGAATAGGCTACCTTAAATCACATCCTCTCCAATAGAGTAGCTGTTAAGACTGAGAGGAAAAACATCTCCTTTCCCTCCCAAATCCTGGGGATAGGGGCGGGTCTGCAACTCTTGATTGATTGGCAGCCCTCTGGGCCCGTAAATGCAAACCAAGAAAGTCACCTACAAAATAAAATGCAAGGGAATGAGCTCCTGCAAACTTGTAGTGCAACAAAGGGAAAACAGAGCCCTATTGGCACTGCCGTGCCAGAACATTACAAGAATAGTCTAGTCCAGGGCTGTCCAACTGCCGGCCCTGCGGGTGTTTTGGATTTCAAATCCCAGAAATCCTAACAGCTGGTAAACTGGCTAGGATTTCTGGGAGTTGAAGTCCAAAACACCTGCAGGCCGGCAGTTGGACAGCCCTGGCTAGTCCAGTGGTTTTCAACCTGTGGTTCCCCAGGTGTTTTGGCCTACAACTCCCAGCAATCCCAGCCAATTTACCAGCTGTTAGGATTTCTGGGAGTTGAAGGCCAAAACATCTGGGGACCCACAGGTTGAGAACCACTGATTTAGCCAGAGACTTTGGAAGTGAATGATATCTACTTTTTAAAGTATTGTTGTAAATATTTATAATGTAAACATTTCTGAAACAGGACGTTTCCCACATTCCTGCAGATGGACTTCCAGGGAATAAAGGTCCAATGGCTTCGCAAATAGGTTCGTACATTTTTTTTCTAGTTTGTGATCAATTCAATATGTCAGACTTTTGTTTTCTCTCCTTTCTTGTCAGGAAAGCAAGCTAAAATGCCATGCCAGGGAAACAGACTAAAATATATATCCTTGCCAAAGACTGTATAAAGTTGTATGTCAAGGACATGTTGGCAAGACATAAATAATAATTATAGTCTTAAGAAAAACTGCAGCTGGAATCCTGTTAGTTATGACAGCGAGGCAGTGTGCCAAAGTGTTTTCAGTGACACACTACAATGTGTCACTGAAGGCCAGGGTTGGTCTTTTGGGGCTATCATAGCCTTTTGTAAGGCATAACCTTTTGGAAAAATGATTCCATAACTTCTGGGTTATATTTCTGGAATATGTGGAACTAAAAGAGGCCATGGTAAGACCGCTGCTGAAGAAGCCGAATTTAGACCCTTCAGCTCCCTCCAATTACCGACCAGTTTCCAACTTGCCGTTTCTGGGAAAGGTAATTGAGAGGGCAGCAGCGGATCAGCTGCAGCAGTTCTTAGACGACACAGCTGGACTTGATCCCTTCAAGTCCAGCTTCCGTATTGGGCATGGGACGGAGACCGTGCTTGTCGCCATTACAGACCAACTTCGCTGCCAGCTAGACCAAGGCGGGTCAGCCCTGCTTGTTTTGCTAGATCTCACGGCAACGTTTGACACGGTAGATCATGTATTACTGACCCACCGTGACGGGAGTTAGGGGGACTGCCCTTAAGTGGGTGGCCTCTTTCCTCCAAGACCGGGGACAACGTGTGGAGAGGGGAGAGGAGGTCTCTGGGAGACTCCCAGTAAGTTGTGGGGTACCCCAGGGGGCCATCCTCTCCCCTTTATTATTCAACATCTATATGCATCCGCTGGCCCAGCTGGTTCGCGACTTTGGTCTGGAGTGTTATCAGTACGCTGATGACACCCAGCTTGGGCTGAGAATGGACGGCAGGCCGGATACTGTACCCAATTGTTTCCATCAATGCCTTGAAGCCATGACTGGATGGCTGTGTTCCAGCCGGCTGAAGGTGAATCCATCGAAGACGGAGATTCTGTGGCTCGGTCGCCCTGGGTTGGATGAGTGCCGGTTGCCTACCCTGGATGGCAAGCAGCTAAGCTCATCATCACTGGTAAAAAGCCTGGGGGTCCAGTTGGATCCATTGCTGTCCATGGAGGCCCAGGTCTCCATGGCCAGCAAAATATCATTTTTCCATCTACGACAGGCTAGGCGACTGGCCCCTATGTCCAGGGTCATGGCCACGGTAAGGCGGTCATCTCGAGGCTAGACTACTGTAACGCCTCTACATAGGCCTTCCCTGTCGACAATCCGGAAACTCAAGCTAGTGCAAAATGCTGCGGCTCGACTACTGGTGGGAGCACCGGTAAGAGAGCACGTCACCCCCATCCTGCAGCATTTGAACTGGCTACCAATCGAGTACCAAATTGTCTTCAATGTGTTGGTTTTGACCTTTAAGGCCTTGCATGGTGTAGGGCCAGTGTACCTGATATGTTCCCCATATGTTCCCCCGAGATCACTACGCTCGGAAGAGCGAAATCTTTTAACTGTACCATCTCTCCGCTCCTGTCACCTCTCCACAACAAGACAACGGGCCTTTTCAGTTGCAGCCCCGGCATTATGGAACACACTGCTGGATGACGTCCGGGCCATTACAGTATTCATTCCATTTCGGAGGGCATGTAAAACCATCTTGTTCAGGCATGCCTTTAACTGAAGCCCGGATGTATAACTTGTTTGCTGTCTTCCAATCCTATGATATTCCATGTGCTACCTGCATTTTTATTGTTTTTATGTAACCGTTTGCATTTTTATGCAATTTTAACCTTGCTGTATGATTGTTGTCTCGGTTGTATGTAAACCGCCCCGAGCCTGCAGGAAGGAGCAGTATATAAGATCGAGGAAATAAATAAATAAATAAATAAATAAAACCATGGGTATTGAGTTGGTGTATAAGTGGCTGTACTGTATTTTAACACAGCAGAAGAAAGGGGGAAAATAAAATCATAATCAGGAACTTTTTAATCAGGTTGGATGTGCCCTGTGATTGTGGTGCAGCTTGGAAAGGATTGGATTTATGGGGAATGTGTAACAAGATGTTCTATCCTTGCCTCTATGCCAGGCAAGGATAAACTCTGGCCCTCCGGGGGTTTTGGACTTTCATTCATTCATTCACTTTATTATTTCATTAGTCGTTCTCCACCGGAGTGCTCTGGGCGACTTACACAATACAGAATAAACAAACTTATACAACGATAACATTAAAATGAATTACAGTTTAAATGTTCAACTCCCACAATTCCTAACAGCCGGTAGGCTCTTAAGAATTGTGGGGGTTGAAGTCCAAAACACCCGGAGAACCGAAACATTGGCTACCATGTCTAAGTTAGGTGGTTATTATTTTTTATTTATTTATTTACTTCATTTATATTCTGCCTTTCTCACCCCGCAGAGGACTCAGGGCGGATTACAATGTACACATTACATTTAGACACACAAACACACAAGACAGACAGAGGCAATTTAACATCTGGCCACCAAGGGGAGCTGTCGCACTCCTTCATGCCTCAGCGTGTTTCCTGGAGATCTTTTTTATGGCCTCATAAATCAGTTAAATTTTGCCTCCCCACTAAGTCGTACCTTAATTTCCTACTTGACAGATGCAACTGTCTTTCGGGTTGCCAAGGTCGACAACAGGCTACACAATAGGTCGAGAGCCCACCTCGACCTGGGCAGGCCTTGAATTCATGACCTTCTGGTCAGTAGAGATCTTATGCAGCTGACACCCAGCCAGCTGCGCCACATTCTCACTGTGGTAACCTTGAACACAGGCATGTAGCCAGGGGGGGGGCTAAGGGGGCTTCAGCCCCCCCTGAAATTCTCAGGGTGGTCCGCGAAAAGGCCTTACTGGTACATTATTTAAACTGTTATGCTTATTCATATCATGATCTGATCACCATGCTCATTATATCCCACATTAATGGGGTTATTGGGATAACAATACAAAAGGTTTGCTAGGGTAGACCCTCTTTCACCCAGTCTCAGAAACAAACTCAGCCCCCAAACACTATCCTGGCTACGGCCCTGCTTGAACATCAGCTTCCATGTTGTATTTAAGCTGCTCAAAAATATAAAGAGAAAGCTAGCCTCCTCTCATTATACATCCATAACAATATGCTGAACAATAGTTTTCTCTTCTGATCCACAACAGATAAATGTCAGAATGAGAAGAACTGTGTCAAGGGCGCCTTTGGCGTCTTGGCCACCACAGGATCCAGGAAACTCAGGAGGAGAAGCACAGCTGTCCATCACAAGGTGCCCCGCGGGTGCTCTCGGGTTTGGTGAGAGGGAAGAAGGGGTGCAAAGGCCTGTTGTGTGTATGTAGGGAAGTACGTAAAAGATAGGAATGCTAGTTCTACTCTGTGCTCAAGTATTTTCCATCTCCAGCAATTCTCCCATCACCGGCCAGATTGATGATTGAGGAATGCATCACAGTGTCATCCAGACTGTAAGGTTTAGCCATTTATCATTTGTATTAGACAGACAATAAAGTCTGCTCCACTTGAATTTGTCACTGTGATCCTCTGTGTAGCCTGTCAACCATGGCTGTTGTTGCTTGTTGTAAAACGGACTTTGACTTATGGCAGCCCTATGAACTCAAGACCTCCAAGTCCACTGCCCAGGTCTTGGAGACTCTGCCCCCTTCTACACTGCCATATAATCCAGATTATCAAAGAAGCTAAATGGACAGGTGACTTGAACTCTCTGACTCAGAGTGTGGTGGAGGTCCCTTCTTTGGAGGCTTTTAAACAGAGACTGGATGGTCATCTGTCAGGGTTGCTTTGAATGCGATTTTCCTGCTTCTTGGCAGGGGGTTGGACTGAATGGCCCATGAGGCCTCTTCCAACCCTATGATTCTATGATCTACACTGCCCTATATCCCAGGATGTGATCCCATATTATCTCTTAATCCAGATTATCTGGCAGTATAGACTCATATGATCCAATTCAAAGCAGAAAATCTGGGATCAGATCTTGGGATATAAGGCAGTGTAGATCCAGTTTAGATCCAGCCTCATATATACACGACTGGAGTAACAGAGGTGTGGATATCATCTTATCTTGGAAGCTAAGCAGGACCAACCCTGATTAGTTCTTCAAAGGAAAAACCACCAATGGATCCCAGGCTATATCTCAGAGGAGGGAACTGGCAAACACCACCTCTGTGTATTCATCAGGAATAGGAACACATATTGGGCGTCCAGAACGTTCGGCATTTTCCGTGCATGTACGGCCACAACAAAATTCAGTAAACCACTTTTTGTCATTGAAATGGATGGTGCAGAGTCCTCATAGTATTTATCAAGCTTAGCCTTAGTGATGGTTTTTTTCCGCAAAAAATAATGCTTCATGAGCACACAAAATTCACTTTTTTACATTCTCTCCTCAAATCACGCAGTAGTCTGCTATCAATGGCTGTCAAACACAAACTAAATGATGCAGCTTGTTCAAATTTTGACAGGAGTCAACTGAAAGATGCCTGTTGACAGGAGCAGTGTTGCCCTTTCAGTTAAGAGGCGGGAAATTCAAAAAGTCATGGACTTATTGACCCGGCCCTTGTATACAATAATATGGTGAAATGGCATTCCTTTTGTAAAAATGGCAAAATCAAGGTGTTTTTTTTTTAAATTAACACCAAATATTTTGAAGTTGTGGAGGGTTGAATCTGTGGATGCAGAATCCATGGGTCTGAAGGGATTACTATATTATTCTTCAAACTTTTGTGTGTTTACTCTTCATTTCCTCTTCAAAGATTTCCTGAATGTTACGCTTTCTCTGAGCATTACATAGGAATTGGAAAAAAAATATGCTAGAGAATGGAGAATAAATGCACAACAGTTATTTTGGGAATCCAAGTGGCCTCCCTGCCCATTCACAAGGAGTTGTCTGTAGACACTAGGCCTGGGCAATCATGGTTCTAAAGTACTTACAAAACTAAAGTTCTGATGGTGAAAACTAGGTGGCGCTGGTGCTTTGCTTCTACAGTGTTGCTGGTGGTGAACCAGGCCCGGATTAAGGCTTGGGGCCACCCGAGGCCACACCCGGTAAGTGCCGCCCCCGGGGGGAGGTGTGCCTGAGGGGGGCAGGGCCGGCGCGAGCGAGGAGGTGGCGGGGGGAAGTCCCGCCCCTAGGTGTCTGACGTGGCTTCCCCCCAACGCCTCCTCGCTCGCATGCACGGGCACCCCTCCCTCCTTCACTGGAAGAAGGAGCGGCGCGCGAGCGAGGAAAGAAGGAGTGCGGCGCCACCCGCGCGAGAGAGACGGAATCGGGGGGAAGTCCCGCCGCCCATAGGGCGTCTGACGGAGCTTCCCCCTGACGCCTCCTCGCTCGCATGCACGGGCGCCCCTCCTTCCTTCAAGAAGGAGCGGTGCGCGAGCGAGGAGGCGGCGGGACTTCCTTCCGGCTTAATTGCTCGCGCGCGGGCGGGCGCCGCGCTCCTTCTTTCAGTGAAGGAAGGAGCACGGCGTCTGCCCCCGCGCAAAATAAGGAGCCGGGGGAAAGTCCCGCCACCCGTAGGGCGTCTGACGAGGCTTCCCCGGCTGCCTCCTCGCTCGCGCGCCACTCCTTCTTCCAGTGAAGGAGGGAGGGGTGCCCGTGCATGCGAGCGAGGAGGCGTTGGGGGGAAGCCACATCAGACGCCTAGGGGCGGGACTTCCCCCCGGCTCCTCCTCCCTCACGCGGGAAGAGGGAGGAAGGGAGGAAAAAGGCTGGCCTGGACCCCCCCCACTCCCCTGGCTCTTCACCTCGGCTCCTCCTCCCGCTCGCTCCCTCCCTCCTCAACAACTGTAACCTAGATGCCGTGGCAACCCGAAGGTCCGGTCGCCATTTTGCCGCCCCCCCCCCCCATGGCCGCCGCCCGAGGGGTAATCCGGGCCTGTGGTGAACGTTTCAGAACTCTAACAAAACTTTCAAAATTTCATTATAAATGGCAGTTCCTAATTGGTTCTGTCTTAAAAATCGCCAATAATGAAATAATAATGAACTTTTGAAACTTTTGTTAGAGTTCTGAAATGTTCACCACCAGAACTTTAGCAACACTGTAGAAGCAAAGCACCAGCGCCACCTAGTTTTCACCACCAGAACTTTAGTTTTGTAAGTACTTTAGAACCATTTAGAACCATGATTGCCCAGGCCTAGTAGACACCAACAAAAGCCTTAAACAAGGAGCAATAGAGCCACACTTTGCCCAATATTGCAACAAAGCAAAAGGAGGCATTTATTTGCTCTCAGGTTGCTTACTGAGACATAAGGACCATGAATAGATTACTCAAGTGAGACGAGAACTGACTCCCAAATGTCCCAAGAGTGGTACAACACGGTACACCATTGGGAGAGCCAAACATCACATGATAGCAAGGCAAACATGGAACTCAACCATGGCAATTGTGGTATAACAATTTTAAAAAACTTCAAAACCTCCTGCAATTCATCTATGGTCTATTCCCAGAGGGAATGAGAGGTCAGTAGAAATGTGCAAAGGTTACAACTCTTTCTGCGTGCATGCTGTTCATTCTCTTGAATGGGGGAGGTGAACAACAGGAAACCAAAGGAAGACCCAAATAGGAAAGCTCCAGTCCAGACCCTGATAATTATTCCTTTTTCTAGGACATACCGGTAAGTCTCTACAGTTGCCTAAAGTTTGTGAACCTCATTAAGTCACTAAGGGATGTAACATTTTGATAACTGGATGGGTGTCTGTGGGAAATGGAATTACCATATATACTCGAGTATAAGCCGACCCGAATATAAGCCGAGGCACCTTATTTTACACTAAAAACTGTGAAAACGGATGGACTTGAGTACAACCTGAGGGTGGGAAATGCAGCAGCTACTGGTTAATTTCAAAATAAAAATAGATACCAATAAAATTACATTAATTGAGGTTACATGTTTTTTAATATTTACATAAATCTGTAATTTAAGATAACATTTCCCAACTCTGATTAAACCATTATTCTAACCTTCAATGTAAATGTGCTTACGTATCCTTTCAATAATAATAGAGTAATATAATAAATGTAATAATAATAAATATAATAATATAATAAATGTAATAATAGAGTAAAATGATAAATGTAAAAATAATAAGTAGAATAAAATCATAAATGTAATAACAATAATAGAATAAAATAATAAATAACCTTGACTCGAGTATAAGCCGAGGGGGACTTTTTCAGCCTAAAATAGGGCTGAAAAACTAGGCTTATACTCGAGTATATATATGGTAAGTAGTTTTGTAACATCCATATTCAGCCAAGGGCTGCAATGGCATCTATACATATAAAAGGCAAAATATGTATGCATGTGTGCAAGTATGTATGCTAGTTTGTTTGTTCCACAAAGGCTCATACATGGCTTGATGGATCTGGATCAAACTTGGCACACCCACATCTATGGCAGGCACCCTCAAAGGTTGTGAGGTCTGTTGGAAACTAGGAAAAATTAGTTTATCTATCTGCAGAATAATGTCCAGGGTGGGGGAGAAGAGACCACATGGGCCATCTAGACCAGTGTTTCCCAACCTTTTTTGAGCCGCGGCACACTTTTTACATTTGCAAAATCCTGGGGCAAACCACCAACCAAAATGACACCAAATGACACTCTAACACAGTAATACATATAGTTAATATGTTTTTAAATGTATTTATACACCTAGTGTGAAACCTGGGCCTGTTTCGATGAACTCAACATAGATATCCTGGCAGGAATGGCAGAAAGACACAAACTTCACACACAGAATGCCCATAACCAAGAGAAAATACTATAAGAGTTTGGTGGGCATTGACCTTGAGTTTTGGAGTTGTAGTTCACCTATATCCAGAGAGCCCTGTGGACTCAAACAATGTTGGATCAGGACCAAACTTGGCATGAATACTCAATATGCCCAAATATGAACGCAGATGGAGTTCAGGGGAAATAGACCTTGACATTTGGGAGTTGTAGTTGCTGGGATTTATAGTTCCCCTACAATCAAAGAGCATTCTGAACCCCACCAATGATAGAACTGGGCCAAACTTCCCACACAGAACCCCCAGCAGGCAAGAGGAGGTCTCTACTTGGAGAAAGGGAGGCGGGCCTTCCCAATGCATGGAGAGGGAGAGACCAAGTAGACAACGGGTGGGGAGGGGGTGTTTGTAATTTTGTGCCTTTATCAAGGTAGGTTTCTTGGGGTTTTTATACTTCAATACACTAGACTCCCTCCCCCCTGGAGGTTCCAATTTTCAACGGCACACCTGATGATCGCTCACGGCACACTAGTGTGCCCCCGCACACTGGTTGGGAAACACTGATCTAGACAACCCCTTCCTATGCAGAAAAAGAACAATCCAAGCTCTCCTTACAGGTGGCCATCTAGCCTTTGTTTAAAAGCTTCCAAAGAAGGAGCTTTCACCACACTCTTAAGGGCAGAGAGTTCCACTGCTGAACAGCTCTTACAGTCAGGAAGTTCCTCCAAATGTTCAAGTGGAATCTCCTCTCCTGTAATTTGAACGCATTGCTCCAAGTCCTAGTTTCAAGGGCAACAGAAAACAAGACTGCTCCCTATATTTATACATGGCTATCATGCATCCTCTTGACCTTCTCTTCTGTAGGCTAAACATGCCCAGTTCTTTAAGATGCTCCTCATAGAGATTCATGGTCTTCAGACCTTTGACCACTTTGATCCACTGGACACTTTCCAGCTTGCCCAGAACTGGACACAGTATTCCATGTGAGGCCTAACCAAAGCAGAATACAAAGGCACCATGACTTCCCTCGATCTAGACACTAGACTCCTTTGATGCAGCCCAAAATCCCATTGGCTTTGTAAGCTGCTGCATCACACTATTGGCTCATGTTCAAATTGTTGTCCACGAAGACTCCAAGATCTTTTTCATATGTACAATTACTGTCGAGCCAGGTATCACCTATCCTGTCCTTGAGGTTTTTGAAACTGATCATCCCTGGCCCAAGGGTAGCAGGCCTTTTGTGCATGACACAGTGCTTCAGAAGTATGGGAGCTGTAGTTTGGAGAGGCACCACTGCTTAGAGAATAGCGAAATAGCTTGAAAAACTACCACTCACAGGATTCGATAGCATTGAAGCAGTGTCAAACTGCCTTAATTCTACAGTGTGGGTGCACTATAAGTTGAAGCGGGAGAAGAGATGGCTAGAGCACGTGTGGAGGAAGCTCCGTGACAGACCTTCGGAATCAGCTTATAAGCATTTTATGAAGGCTTATGAGCATGCTACCAAGGAGGCGAAAAATTCTTACTATGCATCCTTGATAGCGTCTGCTGACTCACGCCCAGCACAATTGTTCAAGATAATTCGGCAGTTGACGATGGTCCCTACCATCCCAAACAATGATGATCAGGCTCTTACCGCCGAGGCTTTTCAGAGTCATTTTGCAGACAAGATTTCGACGCTTCGCCGGGACCTGCCTGCCACAGTTGATACAGTATGTGAGCTTGAGACTCCGTGGCCCTCCGCCGGGCTCACCTTCGACCGGTTTCGACCACTAGACGCAGAGGATGTTGATAGGATTGTCACGGCTATTAGACCTACCACCTGCTCCCTCGACCCGTGCCCTTTCATGCTAATTCAATCTTGCTTGGAAGGGTTACGTGGCCCTCTGTTGAATATAGTTAACTGCTCCCTTGAGCAAGGAGTCTTTCCGGAGGGACTGAAAGAGGCGATGGTAACTCCATTGCTGAAGAAGCCAGGGTTAGATCCCGAGGTCCCCTCCAATTACCGCCCAGTGTCCAATTTACCGTACCTGGGCAAGGTGATTGAGAGGGCAGCAATGGAGCAGCTGCAGGCATTCCTAGATGACGCATCCTGGCTAGACCCCTTCCAGTCCGGCTTCCGTTCTGGGCATGGGACAGAGACCATCCTGGTCTCCATCACAGACCTACTCCGTTGCCACTTGGACCGAGACGGATCGGCACTGCTCGTGTTATTGGACCTCACGACAGTGAGGCCTGATGGCCTTTCACAGGGCTTGCAAGACTTGGCTATTTCGGCAAGCATTTGGCGACTGAGCACTCGAACATTAAACCTCGCCACCTAATCATGCCGCTTCTGTACTGTGGATCGGTCTTAACCGATCTATGTGATGTTTTATGACATATTTTATTGTTTTTTAGGAATGTTTTTATGATGTTTTTAGGCTGTTTGTGTGATTTTATTGTGTTGGAAACCGCCCCGAGCCTCGGGAGGGCCGGTCTAGTAAATCCAAATAATAAATAAATAAATAAATAAGTTGTCATTGTTGATTATGTTTTATGCCTTTAAGTCATTTTTAACTTCTGGTGACTCTAGATCAGTGGTTCCCAAACTTTTTTGGCCTACTGCCCCCTTTCCACAAAACAAATTATTCAACCCCCCCCCCCTAGAAATTATTTTTGTTTAATTTAATAGCAATTAAACAGAAAGATATATATGTATTAATGCAGTGGTTCTCAACCTTTCTAATGCTATGACCCCTAAATAAGGTTCCTCATGTTGTGGTGACCCCCAACCATATTTTCATTGCTACTTCATAAATAATTTTGCTACTCTTACAAATTCTAATCCAAATATCTAATATGCAGGTCAAAGCAAAGGGGGCGGGGCCAAAGAAGAGGGCCATGCGACCCCTCCTAAATGGCCAATCATTCACAGCCCCCTTAAAGGGGTTCACCGCCCCCCAAATTCCCCTGAGCCTCCCACCGCGCCCCTTGGATCACCTCACCGCCCACCAGGGGGTGGTACCGCCCACTTTGAGAATCAGTGATCTAGATGGTGTCTCCTCACGCCTTATCTTCTTTCATCTTGATTGTGTACATTTTTTAATGTTGTTTTGTTTTGGTAGCTTTCAGATTCTGGTGTTAGTTTTTGGGAAGAATTGTCAATTCATCCCGATTGTAATGTGAATGCTCCCAGTGACAGATGGCACCAAAAAGCTCGCCCTTCGGCCACAAACCTAAAAGAAGACTTGGAAGAGGGAGAGGAAGGAACCTTTGGAAGACTGGAAACAGAGATGTCTCCATCAAAAGGAGGAAGGCATTATGATATTGACATGGAACCAACCAGTGACATCCAGATAGCAAAGGAAAGCCTCCACAAAGAGGGCACAATCAACCTGCCGCAAAGGCTTTCGCCGGCCTCGGAGCTTCCTAGAGGCTTGGGTTTCTTTGCAGAAGCTCTGCTGCCCGACCACTCCTTGATGGATGTTGAGCCTTCACAATCTATAGGGTCGCCACCAAACTCACGGCCCGGCCTTTTGCCTCAGCCTCTTCTCGCGGAGCCCAATGGTGACGTCGTCATGCAAGAGGAAAGGAAGATCAAGAAGTCGAAGGAGATCCCCATTTTAGACCGGGTTGGGGAAACCTTGCGGCAAAAGAAATTACGCTCAACTCAGGTATGAGGTAGAGAAAAACAAACTCTTGGCTAATATGCATCTATGCCAGGGGTGGGCAATTATTTTTTCCAAGGGGCCACACGAGAGCCGAAAAATATTATGGAGGGTCGTACCTAAAGGTGGAACTACATTCTAATCTACATAATTTATTTATTTATTTACTATATTTACTATATATTACACATCATTAATATTAACATATTAATATCTCAAGAAATATTCATATATTATTAGTATTAATATCATAATTATTATATTAGAGTATATATATATGCATTATAATATATTGAAATTATAATATATAACATTATATTATTTATTATATTATAATATTTTTTAAAAATCATTTTTATTGAGTTTTTATAACAATATACAATAAGACGTAGATTTATACAGGGAAATAGATAGACAGAGAGGGCAAGGGGAAGACTGGGAGAAGGGCAGGGGAAGAGTGAGGAGAAGAAAAGGAGGGGAGAAAACAGGAGAAAGAAAAAGGAGAATAAAGAAGGAGTGAATAGTAGAATAGAAGAGAGCGGGTTTAGTAGTAGATACAAATTATCGAAATAGGACGATGTTAAAGAGAAAAATCGTCCTTGGTCTTCCGATCCATTTCATGGGGAATTCCTTTAGTCTTGATATGTCCTTTCCTGGAATTTTATAGTCTTTTCAACATCCTTATCTAATTTCTTATTGGTCTTTTGCTATTTTCAAATTATTTATATAGTCTTTTACAGGTTGCCATTCAATTAAATTCCTCTGCTTGTGGTCATTCAATCTTGTCTTTAGGTAGTCAATATCCATGAACTCTCTTATTTTCGTTATCCAATCTGCCTCTGATAGTGGTTCTTTCGATTTCCAGTTCTTTGCTATTATTAGCTTCGCTGCCACTGCCAGGTAGAAGAATAACTTATCCTTCTTTCTTTCCATTTCCTGCCCAGTTAGGTTCAGTAGATAATATTCGAGTTTCATTTCTAACTCAATATCCAAGATTTTCCTTACGTGTTGGTGGATGGCTTTCCAGAACTTTTTTATTTCTTTACATTTCCACCAGCAGTGGATGAAGGTGCTAATTTCTCCTCTACATCTCCACCAGTTGTTATTAAGATCTTTATAGAATATGGCAAGTTTACTGGGCGTAAGGTACCAACGGAAGAACAGTTTATACCAGTTCTCCGTAATTGCGATGGCTCCAGCGTATTTGGTTTTATTTTTCCAAATTTCTTCCCATTCATTGAGCATGATTGGGTGTCCGAGATCTTGTGCCCATTTTATCATGTTGTCTTTGACCAGTTCCGACTCGGTCAGGGGCAGTCCGTCAATGTAAGCAACCTCATGGATTGCTTACACCCGGCCGCGCCGGGTGCCATCATGGATGGGCGCCGCCGAAGCGGAACTCCCTGCTGCTGCCTGCAGCAGCAGGGATCGGCGCTGACATTCTCGCGCATGCCCTGCTGCTGCCGGCGCTGAAGTTCAGCTCGGCATGTTCTGGGCGGGCGCAAAAATGTCCACGCATGCTCAAAAGCTGCTGCAGGCAGCAGCAGGCAGATTGGCGCCGCCAGCGCCGCCGTAGCAAACCTCCTGCTGCTGCCTGCGGCAGCTTCTTGAGATGCGGACATTTTCGTGCATGCCCAGAACCTCCGGAGCTGAACTTCAGCTCGGCAGTTCTGGGCATGCGAAAATGTCCGCGCATGCTCAGAAGCTCCTGCAGGCAGCAGGCTAGCAGCAGGGAGGTCTGCTATGGTGCTGCGGCGGCGTGGCCGGCGCGGCGGCACCCATGCAAGTAGGCAGGGGGCGGAGGCAAAGGGAGAGGGGGCAGAGACAAGGGGGCGCCAAATAATGTTTGCTTACTATATAAAATAACCTTAGACCGCCCCTGGACTCGGTGTCCCATTCCAGGAGCTTTCTGTAGATTGTACTTATTTGTTTTTTATCAGTTTTCATTATCCTATCCCACACTGTGTCTTGAGTATTGAAGTCCTTTTCGATATCGCTGTTGAAGTAATCCTTTATTTGGATATAATGGAACCATGACAAGTCCCTGTCTGTTTCTCTAAGTTTTTCTATAGATTTTAGGGACCAACCTTTCTTTTCCCTTTCTAGTAACGATTTATAGGTGTGCCACTTAGTCCTTGGGATTTCTTTTTTATGTTGGGCTTATATTATTATATTATTGTAATAAAATTATTATAAAATAATAATAAAAACCACTAAAAGAAAAGAAAAGAAAATTCAAGAAGACAAGGTGCGGACCAAGATGGAATGGCGCAATGGACCCAGCCCAAAGGATGGCAAAGCGGACCCAGCTGCTGCCGCAGCAGAGCAGAACAGAGCAGCAGGCAATCGGAGGCTGCAGGCCTCCGCCCGCTCTCGCCCCCAGCCGTTCCCCAGCTGATCGCCCTGCTATGGAGTGCCTGCCATCCCTGGAGGCAATCCGAGCCTGCAGGGGGAGCAGTCAGCGATCTGAGATGACTGATCGCCCTGGCGATCCGGAAGACGATCAAGTCGCCGCAGGTCACCCGTATCGCCTCCAGGGATGGCAGGCACTCCATACCGGCTGTTAGGAATTGTGGGAGTTGAAGTCCAAAACACCTGGAGGGCCGAAGTTTGCCCGTGCCTGGTGTAGATGCATCCGGAGTTAGAAAGAGCAATGGTTAGTTATGAGTTACCTATAAAATGTGCCCACTTTTAACCTACTTTTAATTTTGTGGAAATGTTTGCAGGCCCAGATTACCCATAAGGCCACCCTAGGGGTGCAAGCCAAGGGGGGCGCAGTTCACATGGACCAAAAAAATGTTGAAACAAAACAGCAACGCGCGGCTGGAGATGACTCTCTCTCTCTCTCTCTCTCTCTCTCGGGAGGGCAGGGGGAGAGCGCTGCGAGGGGGCAGGGGAAGAGGGAATGGTGCCCCCCCTTGCCCACCGCCCCACCCCTTGTCAAGGAAGGAGGGGCACGCCGGAGGCGGGGGCTTCCCATTCCCTTCCTCCTCCTCCTCGCGCCCTCCTTCCTTGACTCAAGGAAGGAAGGTGCACCGCGAGGAGGTGGGGGGTGGGGTGCGGTAGATGTTGGTTTTTTGGACGCAATTACAAAGTGTGGCCTAGGGCGCCAAAAGGGGTTAATCTGGGCCTGAACGTTTGACTGGATATATTCATTGTACTACTTTTCTTTTCTTTTCTTTCTTTTTTCTTTTTTGCAGTGATGCTGAAATGAATCACCCATCTTCTTTGGATTCTTTTCTACTTTCTGAGAAAGCTCGACTCTGCTGAGCACAACTGGATTTTCGCAGCTTCACAAACAGACACGTTTTAAAGTAGCTGCAGTAAAATAAAGCATGCTACGTTGGGGAAGAAGAACCCTGTTAATTGAGTTTTTCCTGTCTCCATGGTTGGACCCACAGCTGCCAAATAATTCAGCTCCAGGGTGCAATATCCTGCTTTGCTCTGACCTGCATTTGCATCACATGGACCCCTTACGATGTGCATTGACAATCGCACAACCCCCTTGAGAAAAATTCAAGCAGGTGCTGGATGTGTGACTAACCCCCTTTCCCCCAGCGCTCATTTACAAGGTATATTCCAAAATCCAATTAATTAAAATAAAATCCATTAAGTCTCTGGCTCCAAAGATTTTGGATGAGGGAGACTTATTCTGTAGTGCGAGGTCAGGCCTGACTTGCTCTAGTACAGGGGTGCTCACACTTTTCCAGCATGCGAGCTACTTTCAATTAACGAAGTCAAAAAGATCACCTACTTTATGTGCGTGCACGCATTGCGCGCGCACGTGGCTTCCACACAATACACCTTGCGCAAGCGTGCACGCGCATGCACCTTCCTCCACGGGCCCAGTCTTCCTCTCTGCCCGCCCCTCTCTCGCCCGGCTCCATGGCGGAACTGGGCGAGAGAGAGGTGAGAGAAGCGCCTTGCCTCCCCTGCAGGCCTCTCTATTGCCGCCGGAGCCCTGCCCGGCTCTGGCGGCAATGGAGAGGCCTGCAGGGGAGGCGAGGCCTGGCACGGCTCCCTTCCCTTGTCGCCCAGATCGGAAAGTGAACCACTCCAGGCCTCACCTCCCCTGCAGGCCTCTCCATCGCCGCCAGAGCCCTGCCGGAGCTGCAGCAATGCAGGGAGCGATGGAGAGGCCTGCAGGGGAGGTGAGGCTTGGCGCGGCTCCCTTCCCCTGCTGCCCGGTCGGAAAGGGAGCCACACCAGGCCTCGCTTCCCCTGCAGGCTTCTCCATTGCTGCCAGAGCCCCGCCGTGCCGATCCGGGCGGAAGGCAGGAGCAGGAGTGTGCCTTCCGCCCAGGCGGCGCTTCTTCCACCCGCAAAGCATTGTGGGAAGGAGGGAGTGCGGGGCGGGGCGGGGCCTTTGGAGGGAGCGCCCTACTTCTCTTTCCTCCGGGGGCAGCTGCGCAGCCTCCGCTGCCACTTCCTCCTTCCTGCAGTGCCCCACGGGTGGAGGAGACGCTGCGCCAGCGGAGGCGAGAGAAGTGCGGCGACGGGAGCGCGCGGGAGCGCACACCTGGGAGGCGAGGCCTGAAGATCACCTGGATAAGGGCCGAAGATCGACCAGTCTATCGCGAGCCCTGTAATGAGCACCCCTGCTCTAGTAGATTCTACAGTTTACAATTAATGCAGTTTGACTAGGGTTGCCAACTGTCCCTTATTCTAAGGGACGTCCCTTATTTTGGCCCCAAAGTTCGTGTCCCTTATTTTCAGCTCCTGTCCCTTATTTTCAGCTCCTGTATTGACGGGACAGGAGGCAGCAGGAGGCGAGGCTGGGCCAGTACATATACAATACATACGTTCACCATATACAATACATGGGAATGCAGGGTGTGGAAATCCCGAAAGCAGGATCAATATCCTGGAGATTTGTGTAGTCAGTCCATATGTAAACATAAAATTCACAATGAGTCCAATCAGTCCCGGTCTATATTCCCAAGTCTCTCTATGATAAGTCCGTGTAGTTAGTAGAGTTCATAATAATTCCACAATGCTATATATTGAAGTTCCAAGACAGTCCACGGAAATATATCCAGTTTCTACAAATAGCCCAAATCGCGGAGGTGAAAATAACTCTGGAAAGGAAAATTCCAAGGATGCGGAGATCGCAAATCTGGCGTCTCACTGTTTGGATGGCATCCGACACACGGCAACGGCACACAGATGCTCAGAATAGCGGCCAAAAAACCGTTTCACGGATTCGCTTTCTCAAGGCGTACAATAAAGTATTTATGGCGTCCACAAAATCACATGGAGTTTTTCACCGAACATAACCCCGCTCAATCCATGTGATTTTGTGGACGCCATAAATACTTTATTGTACGCCTTTCCGGAGTTAATTTCACCTTCGCGATTTCGGCTATTTGTACAAACTGGATATATTTCTGTGGACTGTCTTGGAACTTCAATATATAGCATTGTGGAATTATTATGAACTCTACTAACTACACAGACTTATCATAGAGAGACTTGGGAATATAGACCAGGACTGTCTTTCGGGAGCCGCTGGGAGATGAAGGACGGTGACCCTCTGCCAGGCACACAAATCACAGCCACACCGGGGCTGAGGGGCGGGTGGGGGTCTCTGGAGGGCTTTTGAGCCGGACAGGCATCTGTCGGGAAGGCTTGGGTTGTGCCTCCTTGCAGAATGGCCCAAGTAGATGATATTGCCCTGAATGCATGCGAAAGGAGGATTCTGTTAGATCCCAGTCTAAAGATCCGGCAACAGTGTGATGCCGCAGCTGAAAAAGCCAAGGCTGCATCAAAAGGAGTGTAGTTAGGGTTGCCTAATGTTTGATTTTCAAGTTTTTAATGAAGTGTCCCTTATTTTTGTGAAAAAATGCCGTATTTTGGGGCAAATGTCCCTTATTTCTTATATCAAAAAGTGGCAACCCTAACTTTGACACTACTTTTAACTCCCACAGCTCAATGCTATAGTATCCTGGGAATCATAGTTTTGTAAGGCTTTTCTCATTTTTCTCCCACAATTCCATAGCATTGGGCCGTGGGAGTTAAAAAGTGGTGTCAAACAGCACTAATTCCACGGTGTAGATCAGTGGTTCCCAAACTTTTTTGGCCTACCGCCCCCTTTCCAGAAAAACATTTACTCAGCGTCCCCCTAGAAATTAATTTTTTAAATTTTAATAGCAATTAAACAGAAAGATCTATGTATCAATGTTTCTTCCTTTTTCATAAAATATAGTAAAGAAAGGTGTAAATTACAAACATTAAATTCCAGAAATAATCACAAAAATAATATGTTTGGGGGAGTAAGAGCAACGGCTGATGGGATTTGCAGTACCTTCAGCCAATTCAGCTCTGACTTCCACAGACCACTAAGATCCCCTTGAATGACAGATCTGGATCAAACGGCAACGCCTGCCTGGGATCGCGCACTTGCGACTGTGTCCCTGCGAGTTGGAATCTCCAGGCAGGCGTTGCCGTGGAAACCGCAGAGCACGCCTTCTTCCTCTCGTCAACCCTGCCCACGGCACAGTCCTGTGTATTGGCCTCTTTCTTCCAACGGGGACGTCCTCGCAAGCGCGCAACCCTGCAAGTGGCAAGCCTATCTCACGCCACTGCCCCCTTACAGGGGTTCAGTGCCCCCCAAATTCTCCTGAGCCTCCCAGCGCCCCCTTGGATCGCCCCACCGCCAGGCCTGGATCATGCCCTTTTGGCGTCCTAGGCCAAGGGCTCTGCCCCCGCCCCGCCCCCGGCTCTGCCCCCGGCTCTACCCCGCCCCCGCCTCCACCCCACCCCCGGCTCTGCCCCCGGCTCCACCCCGCCCCCAGCTCCGCCCTGCCCCCGGCTCTGCTGGCGCGAGGTGGAGGAGGAAGGAAAGGCCCACCCGAAGGACACGTCGGCAGCAGGGGCGCACGTGGGAGGTGCGCCTGTGCAGAGGGAGCGGGGCGTCCGCGGCCACGTGGTCCCAGCCGCCCACCCAAGCGCTTCTCCTTCCGAGGCGGTGCATGCGTCCCGACGGTGCGCCCGTCCCCCCTGAAGGGAACCCCCGTGCGGCGCTCCCTCCCACCCTTCCTGCGGCGGGGTTTGGGAGTGAGCGTGGCAAGGAGGCGGAGCCGGGAGCGGGGCGCGGCGGAGCCAGGGGCAGAACCTTTGGAGCAGAGCAAAGGGGGGGGGGCGCGTGTGCATGCGCACTTTTTTTTTGATTTTTTTAATTTAATTTTTTTACTTTTTTGGGGGGTCCAGACTTGCTGCTGCCCCATGGCTGCCGCCCTAGGCCATGGACTAGGGTGGCCTTATGGGTAATCCGGGCCTGCCCACCGCCCACCAAGAGGTGGTACTGCCCACTTTGGGAACCATTGGTGTAGATGCAAACTAAGGCTCCGCCTACACTGCTATATAATGCAGTTTCATAATAATAATCATCATCATCATCATCATCTTTATTTATAACCCGCCTCCATCTCCCCAAAGGGGACTCGGGGCGGCTAACATGAGGCCAAGCCCAAAAAACAATAAAACACAGTTGAACATAAAACAGCAAAAGAAGAAAACAAAATCATAACAAAGTATATAAAATGACAAATAAGATAAACAATATAGCAACACATAATAAAGTCAACACAGCGGGCAGGCCAGATGTCTAGGCTCAAATGTTAGAAAGGCCCCACTCACCCATAACTCTGGCTTCTTTGGAAAGAGCAATAGCCGCGCCTTATGGCATTTTCACACCTGGCGAAAGGAGCTCCAAAGGGGATGCACACAGGTGTGAATAATCCAAGGTAAAGAGCCAACCTGCAGGCAGTGCTGGAGGCTTTCTGGGGTCAAAATGGCATCAATGGAGCAAAGGAAGAGAAGGGAAAAGTTGCACAATGAGAAGCCTATGGAAGGTATGGGGGAGCAAATACTCCGCAGCATACTATGGGTACTTCATAGACTCTAATTCCAAGCTACACTCCCAGGTATGACTGGGAAAGAGTCCTTTTGAAAACCTCGGAGAGCTGATAGTAATATCTTGAATTCTAAGTTAGATAGAAGAGCAGGCCTAATTTTATGATATCTGCAGCAACCCTACTCTTTCCTTGACTTAATGTATGGCCTGAAGTCTCAGTTTTGGGACAAAGTTGGGGCAGAATTAAAATGACTGCCCTTAATCCAAATTATTAGTTCTGAATGTATGTATTGTTGAAGGCTTTTGTGGCCGGAATCACTTGGTTATTGTAGGTTTTTCGGTCTGTATGGCCATGTTCTAGAACAGGGCTGTCCAACTTCTACTGGACCTGTGGCCGGAATTCCGGTCACTGATGACCTGGGGGGCCGAAGGGTCTGCCTCTGCCCCCGGCTCCGCCCCTGCCTCGCCCCCGCCCCCGGCTCCGCCCCCTCCCCCTCCCCTTAACATAAGGGGAGAGGGAGAGAATGGAACACAATGGGGGCATAAACAATTCCATATATTTAATATTAACATAAGGGGAGCCCCCTGATTCAGCCTACCTTCCCAAACGCGCAGGATCCAGGAAAGCCGATCCACGAGGCAGGCCACGACCAACCGAGCCAGGCGCCGAAGAAGGTCTTTGTGGGCCGCAGGGATTCAGTAGCCGAGATTTCGGCAACAGCAGGAGTATCGCGAGACTCACGCGAGCCACACGGAATGTCGCTCTCAACGCTGGCGTGATCTCGCGTTGAGAGCGAAATCCCGTGTGGCTCGCGTAGTCTCGCGATACTTGCTCCGAAACCCGGAAGTGGGTAATTTTTTAAATTTTATTTTATTTTATTTTTCTATTTTTATTTTTTATTAAAATGCTGAGGGGGCCGGAGGAAAGGGGCTAGGGGCCGTGTACGGCCCTGGGGCCGCCTGTTGGACAGCCCCGTTCTAGAACAGGGGTGGGCAATTATTTTTTCGAAGGGGCCACATGAGAGCCAAAAATATCATGGAGGGCCGCACCTAAAGGCTGAACTACATTCTACATCAGGCCTGGGCAAACGTTGGCCCTCCAGGTGTTTTGGACTCCAACTCCCACAATTCCTAACAGCCGGCAGGCTGTAAGGAATTGTGGGAGTTGGAGTCCAAAACACCTGGAGGGCCAAAGTTTGCCCAGGCCTGTTCTACATAATATATTCCACAGTGCATTCTCAGGCATGGGACAGTGAATTAAACATAATATATTCCACAGTGCATTCTCAGGAATAGGCCAGTGAATGGGAATGGGGAGCTCCCGCTGTTAGCCCCAGCTTCTGACAACCCAGCAGTTCAAATACATAGTAAAATAAAGAGACCCCAATCCGCCTTTACCTCTTCTCTTCCTCTTCTTTTCTCCTATTTCTCGCCCACGGCTTCCTTGCCCTTCGGGCGATGCCATCCGGCCCGCATCAAGCAGAGAGCGAGGGGAGAGCAGCACGGCTTCCTTGCCGCAGAGATGCTTTGTTTCCGGCAACAGCAAAAAGGAAGGGAGGGAGGGAGCCGAATGCGTCCTCCTTTCCCTCGCAAGAGCTCCTTCCGCAGGAAGCCCCACCTCCCGCGACGAAGGTGGTGGGACCGAGAGCAGGACCTCTTCGGATGATCTTAGCGTTCTTGATAGTTCATAGGGGGGAATACGTTCGGACAGGTAAACTGAGCCGGAACCGTATAGGGATGTATAGGTTAAAACCTATAAATGCGCGAAACCAACATTTCAGATGAAGTCGTTTATCCTTGTCGTTTAAGTTCATGTCAAAAAATGAGGGCAAAAAGAAGAAGAAAGTATTAACTAACCAGAAACCAGTCTTAAAAATCACTTTTCTGATAAAAATCATTTCCATTCTTCTGCAGCGAGACCTTGCGAACCTTTTATAAAATCACGAAAAAAATCAGCGGACATTGAACAATTAGCTCACAAATATATGGTAAGCGTTATTTTTTAAATACGGATTTTATTCAAACAATACCTGTTGTCGAAAGCTTTCATGTGAGTTTTCCGGGCGGCATGGCCATGTTCCTGAAGCATTCTCTCCTGATGTTTCACCCACCTCTATGGCAAGTATCCTCAGAGGTTGAGAGGTCTGTTGGAAATGTCAGACTACACCATGCCAGGCTTCACAGAGAAGCCATTGAAATCCACAAGCATGTGGGCAATTTCAACAGAAAGGAGGAAACCATGACTGTAGCTCAGCAACGCTCCATCCAGTTCCTGCCCCAGGTGCCTCCGGCCATATCGACACTGGAAGTGCCGACTTCGGAGGTCCCAAGAGGCTCTCCTGCGCTGGGGCTTGTAAGTAGATTAGCAGGAGTGGATCTTCCCGAGAGTGCTCTGGCCTCGGTTGGCTCTCCGGTATCGACTCGCCCCGTTGGCGGGCTTGAGCTCGGAGGAGGCCTGTTTCCAGGGACTCCTGTCCCTTACTCCTGCGCATGCTTCACACCCGAAGGTGGAGCAGAGGCGCCGTTGAAGGGACTCCTGTCCCAGCCACCTTGCGCTTGATTCATGCCCGAAGGCGAATCAGAGGCGCTGTTTTGGGAACTCCTGTCCCGGCGACAACACGCATGCTTCACACCCGAGGGAGGAGCAGAGGCGCCCTTCATAATTGCGGCCCGGGGAGCTGTTGCTACCCCTTATAAGGCTTCTTCCTGCCAGACTCATGAGCTCCATCTTGGTAGCCAACGGTAAATTGAGATGTGTGAGTCCCATTTGCCTCGAAATGGGCCAAAACTCACTTAAATATATCCTTGTAGTACCTGGTGGTCTCCCATCCAAGTACTAGTCAGGGTTGACCCTGCTTAGTTTCCCAGAACAGATGGAAAAAGTTGTCTATAGGATAAATATACAAAGCTGGAGCCAGTGGCTCACAAATAACGAGAGTCCATTTTGGCTCTAGGCAACCAGTTCTGATAAGTAATAATAATTGAAGAATAACAATTAAATAAATATAAATAACAAAATGAACTTAATTTTATTAAAATAAGATAGGAAAATTTATTCTAGCCAATTTTTTTTTAAAAAAAGAACTTGCTAATTAATAAGTTGTGGAAATAAATCTTCACTAAGATGAAGAATATTAAATTTAATAACTAATAAGCGGTGGTAACAAATCACTACCAATATGAAGAATATATATAAAAAATATACATTAATAAATGGTGTAGCTAATCACCACCAAGATGAAGAATTAATATAATTTACAATTAATAATCGGTGGTAACAAAACACCACCAATAAGAAGAATATTAAAAATTTAAAATTTATGAGATAAGATTCCTAGCTGTCGCAACGTGGCGGAAAAAAGGATCTGAGGTGGCAGCCCCTCCCACTGGCTATATATGCTCGAGGGGAGTGTGGGCGAGGCTACCATTTAAAGTGATAATTACTTTTAAAAAGATTCCGAACTGTCTGCGCAGGCGCAGGAAATACCATAGGTGCGATTCACAGCTGACCACGATGGGAAAATGAACAAAATCTGGCTACCAGTATGAAAAACTCTAAAATCAGGACAGTAAACAAAGAGCAACACTGGGGAATTCTAGACAAGAATCAATCCAGGCAAGCTAACACCTCCCAACAAAGGATTTCCCCATGCAGGAAGCAGCTAGGCTTTGAAGCTGCAAGGCCATTCAATGCTAATCAAGGAGCCCAATTGCAACATTCACACTTGCCTCAAACCAACTATAGTTTTTTCTCCCATCCGGGACATTCCACAGATATATAAACCTCACTTGCCAAGTTTCCAACTGACCTCACAATCTCTGAGGGTGCCTGCCAGAGATGTGGGCAGAACGTCAGGAGAGAATGCTTCTGGAACGTGGCCATACAGCCCGGAACACTCACAGCAACCCAGGGTCAGCTATCATTGGCATACATACCTGGCTCATTCATGGCTTGTAGAAATGTGGAAGGAAAGGATGTCGGTTGTTTATTGTGATTTATTGGTTTATCGATCCCAATCCCACTAGAGTTGCTTCGTTTTTGAGCCAGTAAGACAATCTAATCATAGATCCTAATCAAGTTGGTGGCTTCTTACAACTACAAGTTCATGTATTCACCTTTTTATTTATTTACTTAATTCTTATCCCACTTTCTCCCTAATATAGAGACTCAACAGGGCCACGAGGAATATGTCCACACATATGACTGGGTCCCTTTCTTCAATCTTCCTATACCCACATAGTACTAAAAGTACTATAGGAAATGCCTGAGGCATGAATGTGAACCGGGCAGAGTCATGTGAAATGGCACATAGTACCGCAGGCCTAAAAAAATAAATAGCCATAGTAATAGCACATTGGGGGAAAGGTGTCACATAAAGCAAACTAATAAATGCTGCCTTATGTTTTATTGACAGCAAAAGTGCACAGTTGAATCCAGCACCGAATCTGAATCCGATGTTAACACAGAGGTAATGGGTATGTGTGTCCGTGTGTATATACAGTTATTTGAATGCAAACACCTATTTATTTATTTATTCATTTATTTATTCTGTCAGAAGTGAGTTGAGGGTACAGTAAAAATGCATTTTAAAAACTCAAACAAAGATTTAAAAAACTTGGCATTATGCTAAATGCCCTTTAGCCTGAAGTTGTCCACTTGTGGTGCCTCTGGTGTCGCTGTGAGAAGGTCCTCCATTGTGCATGTAGCAGGGCTCAGGTTGCATTGTAGTAGGTGCTCTGTGGTTTGCTCTTCTCCACACTCGCATGTCGTGGACTCCACTTTGTGGCCCCATTTTTTAAAGGTTGGCTCTGCATCTCGTGGTGCCAACACTCAGCCTGTTCAGCACCGTCCAAGCCTTCTGGGTGCCCAGGAGGGAATTTCTTATCTAGTCTCGGCCACTGATTGAGGTAGTGGATTTTAGCCTGCCACTTTTGGACTCTCACTTGCTGAGGTGTTCCTGCAAGTATCTTAGGAAGCTCTTTCTTGATTTAAGGCATTGGCATGCTGGCTGATATCTGAACAGAGGATGGGCCGGAAATGTCAATGTCTTGGTCCTGTCATTGCTGGTTGCTACTATTTCCCGGCGGACGTCAGGTGGTGTGATGCCGTCTAAACAGTGTAATTTCTCCAGTGGTGTGGACATGAGAGGAGCCTCTCCACAGGATCGTAGCACATCTGGGCGTCCCTGGGCAACGTCTCCGTAGATGGCCGATTCTCTCACACCAGAAGCGACTTGCAGCACGCAACTGACTAATGCAAAACCCTTTTGTGACCATCATGCCCATATTCAGAGAAATCCAAATATTGAAGCTGGGTATCGTTTAACAAACGGTCTCAGATATATGCGGGAAGGGGAAGAGAAGACTTAGGAGACATGATTGCACTTTTGAAATATGGAATATTGGAATATTCATGTAATTACAGGAATCCAAGTATAGGGCTCAGCCCAAATCTGGATTTCCAGATGAGGGAAGCTCAACCTGTAGTTAGGTCAACGAGATGCCGTTTTAACTAACATGTATTAAATGTGTTGATTGAAACAGGTTCTGTCCAACAGATCTCTGGAGAAAACAAATTTAACAACGCTTCCAGTAAGTTTGCAGCTTCTGCTTCCTTTCTTTTAAACCATTTTGAGTTCTGAATTTTGACACAACTTTCATATTATGAATAATTCTTGGTTTTTCTTCATGAACGAAGATTCAGGAAGAACTCATCCCATGCTTTCTACTAGCGCGTTGATGACTAAAAAGGCCAATCCGAGATAGGCAAGTCCGGTTGCAGAAAACAACAAAAAGTCTCCTTGGGTGATGTTGTTTCCAAGTTGCGGTTCTTTCTGCGTTGTCGTTTCTCTTCAAGACTTTTCGAAAGAGGCCGCAGCAATGTGGATAGTGCGTCTCCATGCCTCCCGAAGTGAGGCCAGGGTGGACCATTGTTGGTGATCAATCTGGCCAAGCCTGAGATGCTGTTTCAGGGAGTCCTTATATCTCTTTTTGGGGGCACCTCTCTTGCGCTGACCAGTGGCGAGTTCACCATAGAGTAGTATGCGGTGGTCCTCCATCCTAGAGACATGCCCTGCCCAGCGCAGCTGTGTTCTCAATAGCAACACATGAATAATAATAATAATTTATTTATATTCCGCTCTATCTCCCCAGAGGGAGTCAGGGTAGTAATAATTTCCCCACTTCTAAAAGAGTACTTGAAGCAGTGTAGAATAAGACAGTATGCAGTATGAT